>JBAMBL010002392.1:0-216828 GCA_037043405.1 Drosophila subquinaria | reverse complement strand
CTTTAAAGTTGTCTGCAGAGTATCTCCTAGTCAGGCAGTTTCAATTTCTATTTAAATTTTGCAGCAAACAATTGAAAAGATACCAATTTCTGGGAAATTTAGTTAATCAGTCTCAATATACAAATATTTAAGTTGAAAAAGCTTTTGCCAAGCTTTTAAAATTTAAATAAATCTTTAACATTAACAGCGTTAGCTTAACAGTGTCGCTGTGATGTTAAAGTTAAGAGAATTCGTGACTGTGCGTGATGTTACGATTATAATATGTGCATATATTATCTCTTGTCACGTTGCCATCACAAATTTATGGCCATCGCTCATTGCCACTTAAAAATATATAAAAATATCAGCCAAAAAGAAACAAAAAATGAGCCAAAATTCAAAAAAGGTGCCGAATGTTAATTAACATTTCTCTGTTAATATGCTTAACAGAGCTGTGTTGCTTAACAGCGAAACTGGAGCGAACTTAACATGTGGTATTAAATTTAACATCACCTCTGTTCTGTTAGTCCGTTCTCTCGCTCTTTTGTTGCTTTGTTTTTTTTTCTTTCTCGCTCGCACAATCACGAGTCCCATGTCATTTCTCTAGAACTTTGAAAAATCAATTTAAAATATTTTAAAAACAAAATTCAAAAAAGCAACAAAATGCAAAATTAGGCAAAATAATAAGCTTTCTTTTGAAATTGGTTTGGTGCAATTTGGCCCACGCGTTGCGAAGTTGGGAATAGGGTTGTGAAAAAAATCTTAAAATATTGAGAAAATTCCAACAAAAATTCTGGTAAAATTTTCAAAATTCTAGCTTGAAAATTAATCACGTCCCACTTTTAGATCGCTAGCTCATTCAATTGAGCTGACTTTTTGAAGCCCAAAAATAACCGGCGAGCAGAAAAAGTTAGCAAGTTGAAGTGGCGTAGTAGTTAGAGGAGAGCAGAAAGCGTTTTGCCTTGAGAGCAAGCGAGCGCGCCTGCTCAAAACTGCTGCAGCGTTTTGTTTTTCTCATGAAGTAACAACAGAAGGAGGTCTCGTCGGCTGTCAAATCGTTCGGTTTTTGTCCCTTGATGCTTCAGTGCGTGCTTGCTTGTTGACGTGAAAGGTATTGTCGTCTCACTCACACTCACTACGACTCACTACGATGAGCCTTTTCACTCGCACTTATTGTTAGTATAGTCAAGGGACAGCTTTTTGCCGACGAGACCTCCTTCTGTTGTTACTTCATGGTTTTTCTTCGGTTGTCATTCTCGAGCACGTACATGTGAATTTTAATGGCCGCCGCCTTACATGTGTGTGTGCTGTTTGTTTTGTTTTGAACGAGAGGAGAAAGAAATGAGAAAAATCAGAAACAAGCTCCGCCTGCATTGAAAGAGAAACAAAAACAAAACAAGAACGAATTAAGGGACAACAAGTTGGACAATTTGCTCAATTCGCTCATCATTCATTCCATCGATTCCCTCTTCTTTAGTAGTTTTGGTTTAGTAGAAAAGTAGCGCGGACGTGCGCGGACCGAGCGGAAGAGAAAAACAGGCAACTACAAAACAACCTAATTCTGAACTGATGGAAAAATCAGCCAATTCGAAAAAATAAGTGCCAACAGGACAAAATAGAGCCAGTTTTGGCGCAAAAACGCCAATTGTGGCAACCGTGCTGCCAGCTTAGTTGCTAGATCTGGCAACTTTTAAAAAAATTTGCAACTTATTTTTTAAAAATGCTATTAGCCACAAATCTAGCAATTTTTAATTTTTCTTTAGCAATATTAGCAACTTAATTACAGAACTAGCAATTCTTTATATTTCTTTAGCATTTTTGCCTTTCTTATAGCTTTTTTGCAAGTGATAGCACAAATTACGATTAATAATTTAAATTTCAATAATTATAATAAAAATACAATATGATACAATCGCTCATGCAGCAAAGTCAGTCGACAGCAGTGCTGCCAGATTAGCTTATTTCTGGCTAGATCTAACATATTTGAAAATGGAATAGCTTATAAAATTTGCAATTAGCTTATAGCCATAAATCTAAAATATTTTAAAGTTCATATAGCATATAAAAATATATATGATTTTATGAAAATAATTGAATATTTTAAAATCTTACACATTGATGATTTGAAATCACAAATTGTTAAAATTCATCTTATTAAATATGAACACATTATTGACGCTGTCAAATTTTGGGCAGAGGTGCTCGCCTATAAAGACCCATTTGAGTCCCTTGCTTTTCAAATGCTCTCATTGCCGTGGTCAGATGCGGAAGTGGAGCTCGTTTTCAGTCAGATGAATATTGTAAAAACAATGCAATTTTAAGGCATAAGGTTTGCTTTTTTTAAATCATAATTAATTATTTATTATTCATAATAATCACCAACTTGCCACTTAAATATGTTTATCTTATTCAAAAAAAACTACAAACAAATATCACTTGAATAAGTGAGAATGATTTTGTATGCTTTCTTTCATTTGGATTTAGCTTATTTTTAGCTTATTTTTAGTTAGAATCTAGCTTATGCAGGCGCTCAACACCTGGCAACACTGATGCCAAGTCAGTCGACAGAGTCAAACTGTGAGGATCAGTCACAAAAGAAAGACGATGATGTAGTAGCATCAAAAGAATGCGTAAAACGGGTAGCAGCAACACCAATAAGAACAACAACAACAACAGAAGCCAAGTGCACACACACACACTTACACACTGAAGGTTGCCTCTGTTTCTGTTGTTTGCTGCAATCTGTCAGCCGGCGATCGCTCTGCTGCCATTGTTGTTGTTTATTTCCACGCTCTCTCTCGCTCTCTCTCTTCCTTAATCTCTCTGTCTGTTTGTATCTGTTTTCATTTGTTCTGCGCTCTCCTGTTGAGCGTGTATCTTTGTGTGTGTGTTTGTGTGTGCGAGTGCTCCTGACTTTTGGGAATTTCTCAGCGATGGCAAGAATTTGATTTCATTGCTTTGGCCGCCGCGTTTCTTGTGCCTTTTGTTTTAGGCGCTGTTCGCATTTTTCTTTTTATTTTGTATGCGCGCCTTTTGTTTAGTTTTTGAACTGATCCAAACACACACGCACACTCATGCATACACTAGCATATGTAAATACACAAGCAAAAGTTTCTCACAGCACAGGAATGCTGTCCCTGGCAGGGGCGTAGTTTTTAGGGGGTTTTTGTGATAAATTGAGATGTGATAAGAGATGTGAGAAGATCGATAAAAATATATCATCTAAGAGATGTGATGGAATGTTGAAGATGTGTTAAAAGGAGCAAAGAAGACCTTTTCTTATCGATAACTATTATAAAGATGGTATATATCTTTAGTAGTATATACTTTACGCAATTTAATCGACATTTTTACGATCTTTGATTAGTTGTGGAGAAAACTTACTTATTGATAAATAAGCTATCGATATTTTAAAATGACGAATCAGTAGAAAGCTCTTAGCTTACGGTAAAAAAGTTTACAGATATTTTATCGCTATTAAGTTTTAATAGATTAAGATTAACTTTATTAACTTATTTTTTAATAACTTTTTTAAAGATGGGAAGAATGTAATTTTTATCGATTAATATTTTAGAGATGGAAATTACATTATTGATTGTCATTTTTGGAATTAATTAAGATAAGTTAATAATTAAAAAGGTAACTTACTTATCGATAGCTATTTTAGGAAAGAATACACATAAAATTGATGTAAATTAAAAATACTTATCAATCATCTCGATATATAGAATACACTAAATCAGCGGTGGGCACGCAGTGGCTCCGGGAGCAGCGGCTGCTCCCAACTCAGGTAGACTCTAATAGGGTTGTTGTTGTTGATGTTGTTGTAGTGCTCCCGCTGCACTAAATAGCATTCAGATTAGGATAACAAATATTTTTTCAATTTTTAAATAATTATAAAAGATATTTATCGATAAAGATTTGCTAACCACTCGATTCTTGCCTGTTTTCCATTCACAGAACTACACAGCTCTGCGATATACCGCCGCCAATGGTCGCAATGTCGATGCAAGCGATTACCACCATGCAAAGCTGGCACTGGAACCGCCTCCGTCTGCGTCACCCTCGCCCGATGTCGTTGTGCCGCCATCGCCGGTCGCCGGTGCCGTTGCGCTGCCGACGACGGTCAACGGACATGTGCCAAAGATAATCAACTCACTGATACCGCCCAAGCTGATACGCAAGCCGAGCATCGAGCGGGAGACACCGACGCACTATCTGCGCTGCAGTCCGGCGCTCGACTCGGGCGCGGGCAGTTCCCGCTCCGACAGTCCGCACTCGCACACCCACCAGCAGCTGAGCGGTCGGGCCAGCACCGGGCAGTACTCGCCCTCGCCCAGCAGCTTCAGCGATGCGGCGCCGCCAGCGCCACCGCCGCGCAATCCCACGGGAGTGGGCAGCTCGGCGACACCACCGCCACCACCGCCCACCAATCAGATGTTCAAGCGTCGCTCGCCAGCCCTGAATCGCCCAGCGGCGATAACGCCGAGTTGCCCCACAACGCGCGGCACGTCGCCGGTAATACCGCAGAACGGAGCGGGCATCAAGACGCAGCAGCAGCTGACGCAGCAGATGAAGGCACTCAACATGTACCAGGCGGGGGCGAGCAGTGGCGCCGTTGTGGAGCCACCGCCGCCGTACATGATCAACACGGTGGTGGTGTCGGCGGCACCACCGCCGCCCAGCTACACCGCCTCCATGCAGTCGCGTCAGTCGCCGACGCAGTCGCAGCAATCCGACTACCGCAAGTCGCCCAGCAGCGGCATCTACTCGGCCACCTCGGCGGGGTCGCCCAGTCCGATCACCGTGAGCAACAGCAGCGGCATTCTGCCCGCCGCGACGGGCGTGGCGAGGCCACTTCCGCGGGTCTATCAGGCGCGTACGCAGCAGCCCATCATCATGCAGAGCGTCAAGTCGACGCAGGTGCAGAAGCCGGTGCTGCAGACCGCCGTGGCGCCCCAGTCGCCGGTCAGTGCGTCCGCCAGCAACTCGCCCGTTCACGTGATGGCCGCACCGCCCTCCTATCCGCAAAAGTCGCCGGCGGTGGTGCAGCAGCAGCAACAGGCGGCAGCCGCTGCCCAGCAGCATTCGCCCCTGCTCGTGCCCACGCCCGTGGTTGTGCCCGGTGCGGTGAAGCCACCTGCGCCCACAACGCCCCCTCTGATAGCCACGGCCCTGAATGGGGCGGTGGTCAGCAAGGGAGCCGCCATGGAGCCGCCCTCGTATGCCAAGAGCATGCAGGCCAAGGCGGCCACAACGCCACAGCCCCAACAGCAGCAGCAGCAGCAACAGTTGCAGCAACAGCAGCAGCAACAACAGCAGCAGCAACAGTTGCAGACGTTACGTGCGTTGCAGGCGCAACAACAACAGCAGCAACTGCAACAGCAACAACTACAGCAGCAGCAGCAACAACAACAACAGCAAAAGGTGCGTATTTAAAATGAAATTACAATCGAGCCTTCCTTTATAAAGCTTAAAATAAATAAAATGAAATGCTAAATAATAAAAAAAATAATTGTGGCATTTATTAGCTATTTAATTACGAATTTTGTTCATTTAAAGTTTGAAAAAAAAATTAGTTCAAATAAAAACAATTGCGAAAACAATTAATCAGGGGTGTCACAGAAATCGCTGTTTTGCTTGAATTTCAGTTAAATTTCATACAAATTTAAGTGAAAATCAAGCGAAAGCGATTTCTGTGGCACCCCTGAATGACATGTAAACATAATTAAAAAACATAAATTTTGATCATTGTTTTTTCATCTAAATTTAATCTGCATTTATATTTTATTAACTTCTGACCTCAAAATATTGATTTTTTAATATATAGAATTTCTCTATTTGTCTATTTGGAATATTTTAAATTATAAGACTCGAGTTTTAACGTTTAATCAATCAACTCTATGTCAAAGATAGTATAAAACAACATTTTAAATAAGATTGTGAGATGTTGCACTTATTTTATAATAAATCATGCCAAAATTAACAAAAATATTAATTTGTAAAGTAGGTTGGTCAAAAATCAGACCACCTTCAAACTTTCATAACTTTGCCAAAACCAATCCGATTTTTAAGCAAAATGCCATTTAATTCATTCTGCATTCAAATTAAATTAATGTAGGGGGGGATTTTTTTCGAAAATTCAAAACTTAAAATAGCAAATTTTTAACATTTAATCAACTCCTTCTGTCTTTAACTGAACTTAGTTCTGCAATTAAACTACGATGAACAACTCTTTGTTATGATTTCAGTATTTTATAAAATCTATTTAATAAACTCGACTTTATCGACTTCAATTTGAAATCAGTTTAATAATATGAATAGCTTGTATTGCGTAGAAGTTCACTGCAGGAAAGTTCGACTGTAATATACTTGAAACATCAACTAACTTCTCTCTCTCTCTCCTTCTTATTTTTTGCATGTTGCAGCAACCGTTGGCAGTGAGCAGCAATGGCAATGGCAGTCGACAGCTGCCGCCGCCGCCGCCGTATCAAAGTGCACGTGTTACCACGCCCGAGTTGGCCAACAACAATAACAACAATGTCAACCTGACAGCTGAAATGAAACCTGCTGGCAATAACAATAACAACAACAGCAATAATAATAACAATAACAACATACAAATAAGCAACAGCAATTTGGCGACAACACCACCAATACCACCAGCCAAATACAGTGGCAGTGTTGGCAACATCAATGGCAACAGCTCGAGTGGCAGCAACGGTTCCACGACAGCAGCCGCAACAGCCGCTGCCTGCAAGAAGATCAAGCATGCATCTCCGATTCCGGAGCGAAAGCAAATCTCCAAGGAGAAGGAGGAGGAGCGCAAAGAGTTTCGCATACGGCAATATTCGCCGCAGGCTTTCAAATTCTTCATGGAACAGCATATCGAGAATGTGATTAAATCGTATCGCCAGCGAACGTTCCGTAAGAATCAACTGGAAAAGGAAATGCTCAAGGTTGGACTCTCGGATGAGACACAGATCGAGATGCGTAAGATGCTCAACCAGAAGGAAAGCAACTACATTCGCCTCAAACGCGCCAAGATGGACAAGAGCATGTTTGTCAAGATCAAACCCATCGGCGTTGGAGCATTTGGTGAAGTGACGCTGGTCCGCAAAATTGACACATCGAATCATTTGTACGCGATGAAGACGCTGCGCAAGGCGGACGTCCTCAAGCGCAACCAAGTGGCGCATGTGAAAGCCGAACGTGATATTCTGGCCGAGGCCGACAACAACTGGGTGGTCAAGCTGTACTATAGTTTTCAGGATAAGGATAATTTATATTTCGTTATGGATTACATACCCGGTGAGTTTTCAATTCAATGAATAAGGCATATTCACAGCGTAAACATTATCAAGATTAACTTAAAACTGTTGCAAAGCAGTTTAAAAATAAAGGAAATAATGCTGTTTATCTATAACTCTTTTTGAAATTTGTTAAATGTAAAAAAACAAAGCTAAACAGCTAAGCTGATATGATAAATTTAAAATTTATTGCAAAATTATAAAGTACGATTTTTAATTAACCATTACAAATAATTTGTAAGTTTAAATAAAAACGTAAAAGGATAAAAAAAGTTAAAAAAAAAAAAAAACTAGTCGGCGGTGCTACAGTCGAGCGGTACTCGACTGTCGGAGACCCCGTACTTATTATAAAGATATCTCAAACAACAAAAAGATTTTCATACTAAGACTTTATTTAGACTGATCGTTCCTATGGCAGCTATATGATATAGTAAACCGATTTCAATCAAATTTGGTCAGAATGTATGGGACCATCTTTTGTGAATATTCTGTCAGTTTGGTTGAAATATCTCGAACAGCAAAAAAGTTTTCCATACTAAGACTTGATTTTCAACTGATCGTTCGTATGGCAGCTATATGATATAGTAGTTCGATTCCAACCAAATTTGGTCAGTATGTATGAGACCATCTTTTATCCATATTCTGTCAGCTTGGTTAAAATATCTCAAACAACAAAAAAGATTTTCATACTAAGACTTGATTTTCGACTGATTGTTCCTATGGCAGCTATATGATATAGTGGTCCGATCCAAAATCTAAAACAAACTCGATCTGCTCTTAATATAGACGAGCCTACATACCAAGTTTGGAGTCTCTAGCTCTTATAGTCTCTGAGATCTAGGCGCTCTTACAGACGGACAGACGGACGGACGGACAGACGGACAGACAGACATGGCTATATCGACTCGGCTGTTGATGCTGATCAAGAATATATATACTTTATGGGGTCTGCCACGCCTCCTTCTGCCTGTTACGCACATTTTTTTTTGTAACAAAGTTAATAGACCCCTTTACTTTTTTAAAGTACGGGGTCTAAAAAATGTTGCTGGGAACATTCAAGAAAGGAAAACAAGTTTTGGGACAAGAGACTTTAAGCTTCAATGTTTCCCTTGAAGAATAAAAATACTTTTATTATGAAAAGAAAATTATTATTAAAATAATTAAATTTAATATGCTCAAATGAAAAACATTTTAAATAACAATTAATCAAGGCAAATCTCAAATGATCCGGTAACAGAGTATTTTAATATAAATAAATTAAACAACATTTCTGGCTTCTTAATTTATTAAAAGAAAATAAAACTATTAGCGTCACCGTAATTTTTAACTATAATTTTTAATTGTAGAATTAAAATATATATGTTCATAAATTTGTTAAGTTTTACATAATGTAGATTACCTTTAAAGTCAAATATAAGCTCCTAACTAATTATAAATCTTTTTTTTTTTTAACAGGCGGTGATCTGATGTCGCTGTTGATCAAGCTGGGCATCTTTGAGGAACCGCTGGCACGTTTCTACATAGCTGAGGTCACCTGCGCCGTCGACAGTGTGCACAAAATGGGCTTTATTCACAGGTAAATCACACAACAACTACAGTTTGTCAAGTAATTGTTTGCAAAGCCTTAAAAATGTAATATTTCGACTTTAAATAAGAAAATAATAGCTTATTATATATATTTGGAAAGGTCATTTAATTTTCGTTCAAATGATGCAAAAATTTCCTTAACCCATTAAGTACCCATTAAAATATTCGAATTTTAAAAAAGGTCTACTTTTTCAACTTTTTTCCTCGATTTTTTCCAAAAAATGTTGGGATGCAAAAAAATTCTGGAAACAATTCTAAGAGTAACTGCAAAAAAAAATTTTCAAAAATATTTTTGCTAGTATTTTTTAAAATTGTTTGAAAATCCTAAAAATGACCATTTTAACCCATTTTTCCTCATTTTCATGCTAAAAGTGCCTTTTTTTCAGTTTTCAAAAAATTCTAAAAAATACTAGCAAAAATATTTTTGAAAATTTTTTTTTGCAGTTACTCTTAGAATTGTTTCCAGAATTTTTTTGCATCCCAACATTTTTTGGAAAAAATCGAGGAAAAAAGTTGAAAAAGTAGACCTTTTTTAAAATTCGAATATTTTAATGGGTACTTAATGGGTTAAGGAAATTTTTGCATCATTTGAACGAAAATTAAATGACCTTTCCAAATATATATAATAAGCTATTATTTTTTTATTTAAAGTCGAAATATTACATTTTTAAGGCTTTGCAAACAATTACTTGACAAACTGTATATACTTCATCCATCTATATAATTGCATATATTTTATAGGGACATCAAGCCTGACAACATACTCATCGATCGGGATGGTCACATCAAGCTGACCGACTTCGGTCTTTGCACTGGCTTTAGATGGACGCACAACTCCAAATACTATCAGGAGAACGGTAAGATACACAATTTTAATATTGAAAAATCTTAAATTATTTAAAATAATGTATTTTCTTTAGGCAATCATTCGCGGCAGGACTCGATGGAGCCTTGGGAGGATTACTCGGAGAATGGTACAAAGCCTACAGTCTTGGAGCGGTCAGTTTAAGATCTATTTCGAATTGAGCTTTCGACTCTAACAATTGTAATTTCTGTACAGGCGACGCATGCGCGATCATCAAAGAGTCCTGGCGCACTCGCTGGTCGGCACACCCAACTACATAGCTCCCGAGGTGTTGGAACGCAGTGGTTATACACAGTTGTGCGACTACTGGAGTGTTGGTGTCATTCTGTACGAGATGCTGGTGGGTCAGCCACCTTTTCTGGCCAACAGTCCAATGGAGACGCAACAAAAGGTTGACTTAGTTGAAAAATGTTACATTTATAACTTGTGACTAATATTGATCTCCAATTACAGGTCATTAATTGGGAGAAGACGCTTCACATACCGCCGCAGGCACAGCTATCACGTGACGCCACAGATTTGATACGACGACTTTGCGCCTCGTCGGATAAGAGGCTCGGCAAGAGCGTGGACGAGGTCAAGGCCCACGATTTCTTCAAGGGCATTGATTTTGCGGACATGCGCAAGCAGAAGGCGCCATATATACCGGAAATCAAACATCCCACTGACACGTCCAACTTTGATCCCGTTGATCCCGACAAGTTGCGATCGAATGATTCCAATTTGAGCAGCGGCGATGATATCGATCTGAATGATAGGCAATTCCATGGATTTTTCGAATTTACCTTTAGAAGATTTTTCGATGATCGGCAGCAGCCGGACATGACGGACGATCAGGCGCCGGTTTATGTCTGATCTCGGTCATAATACACACACATATATCATTGTTAGTCAAATAGTCACAAATGCATTAGAAAGAGAGACGCACGTTAACAGTGTGCCAACAACATGTTAGCAGCGACCCAGCAGTTCTTTAGAAGCGGCGCTGTTAAGTCTGCATAAAATAACGTGCATGTTAGCAGCAGCGCTGTTAGGTGTGCCAACAGTGTGTCACGAGCTGCGCTGTTAGGTCTGTCAGCTTACAGCTGCATATGTTAACAGTGTATTAGCAGCTGTGCTGTTAAGTCGCTCTTATAACAGCCGTTATGTTAACAGCGTGTTAGCAGTGGCGCTGTAAAGTCTTAAACAATTTTTATTAAATATTCATTTAGCGTTTTAGTGAAATTTGTTGCCAAAAAAATGGAAACGTTAAGGCACTTATGAGCAGATGATGTTTAAAATTTTTGCAAATCTTTTTTTACTGTATAAACTTTCAAATATGGCACACACACATCAGCAAGGAGAACTACATGCATATTATTATATATTTATAAAAAAGAAAAAAATTAGAAAAGCAAACAAAAAAAATTATACACGAATGGTTAGAAAGGGACTACACATACATATATACATACATACACACCTACATACATACATATATGCTTGATTGCATGAACTGAATAAATTTAAATGAAATGAGTCATAACTTTTTGATTTTTTTTTTGTTAACTAAAGATCTTACACATACATACACAAACACACACACACACACACCCACATTAATATATATTTAATACAAATAGTTATGTACGGTATAAATATGTTTTCAAATTTCATATAGACTTTGAATACCAATCGAACCAATTTTCTGGTGCTCAAAAAGCTATAAATACTTACACATATTTAAATATATACATGAACTATATGCCTTGAAGGAGCAACAAAGGGAGAAGCGAATTTAACTAAGCCTAGACAACTTTCACACACACATACATACATATATACACACACACACTGGACCAATTTAAACAATGTTAACTGAAATGGCAACTATCTCAGCAGGCTGGATATTCGTTGGCCATTTTTGAAGGGAATTGAAACTTTAGCTTGACAAACAATTAATGTGCGGAGGAAAGAGAGAGAGAAGAGGATCAATGAGAACCGATCTCGACAGACGCACAGCATCAGCATCGCACCAAGTTAGCGATATAAGCGGGTCTTATAAGCCTAATCTACAAATCTATCTATCTATCTAATATTATCAAAATGCCCGCGGGCGCGCTCTTATCACTCTTATCACACACTCTGCTCATTCAAACAATCTATGAACGTATTACGCGCCCTACACCAACAAACCCCCCAAAAAAAGAACAAACTATATTGTATCTATCGTATAGATTCTATGCATATACATTAGGGTGTCCCTTATTTGGTCAAAGTCAATATTTTAAAACGCATACGGGCTAGTTCTGTTCATTAGGTCCTAAAGCACTCAGAAATAAATTTTTACCTCAATCGGAGTATGATAACCCGTGCCGACTTGGATCGGAAAATTTAAAGATTATATGGGACAAAAAAATTTTTTTTTTTTTTTAATTTTTTATTTTTTTTATTTTGTTTATCAGGTCCTAAAGAACTCAAAACCAAGTTTTCACCTTAATCGGAGTACGATAACCCATTCAAATTTGCATCGAAACATGAAAAAACAGTATTTTAACACTGATTAGACATTTTTCGATGATTTTTCATGTTTTGATGCAAATTTGAATGGGTTTTCGTATTCCGATTAAGGTGAAAACTTGGTTTTGAGTTCTTTAGGACCTAATGAACAAAACAAAAAAATAAAAATTTAAAAAAAAAAAAAAATTTTTTTTTTGTCCCATATAATCTTTAAATTTTCCGATCCAAGTCGGCACGGGTTATCATACTCCGATTGAGGTAAAAATTTATTTCTGAGTGCTTTAGGACCTAATGAACAGAACTAGCCCGTATGCGTTTAAAAATATTGACTTTGACCAAATAAGGGACACCCTAATATACATATACATATTATAAATATATTATATAATTAACTAAACTAATTAATCTAGCAATGTTAGACGAACTTGTTGAATGCCAAATGAAATTGTTTTTTATAATATTCAACAGAAATTCTCTAAGGAAACAAGAAGCAAAAACAAAAAAGTTAATATAAATCTATATAAATATATATTATAACTATTTACATAAATATTTTATATATATATCTATTATACATAAATTGTAATAGTTTTTATAATTATGCAATACATTTTTAGTGCTAAGATGTTTTTTAGTTTATAATTCGCTAACAAATAAATTAGTTTAATTTTCATGTCTAAGCAAAAGTACATTAAAAATCTAATTGTTTTTTGTAAGTTCCGTTGGTAATGCGTTTGTATCGTAAATATTTTTTGAAATTAGCATTTCGGTTTTTTTGTTTCCTTTAACAAATGTAAAAGTTAAGCTAATCGACAAATAACGAAGAAACAAATCGCGTGCCTTGGTCAATTCATTTACAATAACAAATTAATAAATGGAAAGCAAAATATGTAAAAAATTTTAAATTCTGAAGTTTTAATGGGAATTGGGACTAAAATACTTTTACAGATTGTGATTGGAAGTTAAATCAATTTTAGAGCAATCTTTTGAAATTAACCAGAAATTTTAAATATATACTGAATTCAAGTCTAAAATCAATAAATATAATAATGTTCATGTAGTTCATAGATAAAGGACGTCTAGGATGACCATAGATCTCCAGAAACACTGGAAGAGTTTGGGACACACCATCTCCGTGTATGTATATTGATTTCACTGCCCATTTCCTCTGTTAGTCAGTAGACGCACGTTAGCAGTGTGCCAACATCGTGCTAACAGCGACGATGTTAACTCGTAGAAATAACAGTTTCAATAGTTGACTGTGGGCCAAATGCTCTTTAGCAGCGGCGCTGTTAAGTCTGCATAAAATAACGTGCATGTTAGCTGTTTAGTCTGCACAGGTTAACAGAGTTCCAACAGTGTGTTACGAGCTGATCTGTTAAGTCTGTCAGGTAATCAAAGAACTCCAGAAAGACTAGGATAGTTTAGGAATCACGATCTCCCTTTACATACATCGATTCCACATCCCATTTTTTCCTATAGTAAATATAATAAAAGTGCCATAGTTTTGAATTTTAATAATTTTTGTTTTTATTTTCACATTGTAAATTTAATAATTATAATAATTTTGTAAATTTATCAAGACAAAAAGTGTTTTATCCGTTTTTTGCTTATTTTGATTAAAATACATTTATGCGTAATATTTGAAATATAAGTTATGTTTTTTTTTTAAATTGTTTTCATTTTCATGTTGTTTGTTTATTTTTTGTGTATTCTTTGTGTATAGCAATTAACATTTGATGCCTGTTTTAACGCATAACTAAACATAAAAAAGACTTTATAAAACATAAAACAAATAATACATTTCGATCCAAACTGATCCCAAGTATTGTGGTATATGGTATTAAGATTATGGCATATGAACAACTTTAACAGAGGATACAAAATACAAGAGATTGGATTGGATAACTTAGGGAGGAGGCTCAGCAATGGATCTTAACATAACTAACAATGTTTATAGTATGTGTGTGTGTAAGTGTGTGTATCTCATATAAGGCCCTAGAGTGCAAATATTATCGCTGGCATCTCCATCACAATTAAAATATTTGCGCTTAAATATAATTAATTATTATTTAGATTTTTCGTTTTCGTTTTTTTAAGTTAACATTTATAAAGTTATGTTTAACTAGTCTAATTTATGAATTATTCAATTTATGCTAAACGAGTGCTGGCTGTATTTGTTTAAACAGTTTGCGCGTGTTGTTGTTGTTTTTCTTCTTCATTTTTTTTGGATTCTCTAGCTTTTGTTTCTTGCGAAATAATTTACAAAAAATATATATATATATATATTTATTTATATTTATGTATGTATATATCGAGTTGGTTTTTTTTAAAATACAAATATAAAAATTAATTAAGTAATAAATGCAATTTTTTTTGTGTATGTAAGGTTTTCTGTTTGTTTTTTTTTTTTTTGGAAAAGCAAAAGAAAATTAATAATATTAACAGTACATAGACTTATGAGAAACTCTTGTGTGTTGTTATTAATTAATAAACATTAAAAATAAATTTTCGTTGTTCTGGAAACCTTTATCTTTCTCATTGCTTAGGCGGAGTAAATGAATTGAATTTAAATTGGAGGATAAATGGAGGAAAGCATTCTAATTATTTAGAAATTTATTGTCCTTTTTAAACATTTCAATAGTTAATGTTAATAGTTTTTTATTTAGTAGAAGGAATTCTTTATTTTTACATCAATACGCACATTGAAATTTGCTAATAATTTTCTTTAGAGACTTTTCCAAAAGTTACATTTTTGTTTACATGCTAAGTTTAGTTTTAAGTTTAAACATTGTTAGCCTAGAACTACACATAGTTTTTTATCATCCGTTGCATTTTGTAAGTAATTAATAATTAAATAATTTTTAATAAGGCCAAATTAAGTTTTTCTTTCATGCGCATTAGCTTTAAATATGGTATATGCATATTTTAAATATTAGTTATTAAATGTTAAATTTAATGTTATTAATTTTTGTATTCTTGTAAGCATTAGATTACATTTACACAACGGTTGTTTATGCTCAAGTTGCCGAAGGTTTTAAATGCATGGGGATCGCACCTTCTTCGAGCGCGACTCTAGCTAAATGGAATGATCGTATAGTTGTTAATTTCTTTTCGATTATTATTAATATAGTTTGGTAATTAAGAGTGAAACTTTCATACAAAATGAACAAATCGAAACAAGCACTAGCTTCTTTCTTGCAGTGTAATTTTGTAATTAGTTCATCTTCAACTTGAAACGCGCAGCAAGCGGTGGGTTTTCATTTAACATAAGCAACAATTTGTGTGTGTGTGTTTTGTTTAATTATTTTACTATTTTGTTTGTTTATTTGTTTTTTTGTTGTATTCTGGCTTTAATACAGTTGGATGTTGTTGTTTAATACTTTTGCGAGAGAGCATCATGCTCGGCATCATTGTTTTTTTGTTATTGAATCTGTTTAAATACGATATTGTCAATTATATATTTTTTTTTATCTTTTTGTATCTGTTGGTCCAAAATGTTGGATAGTGTAAAAACCCATAGTTTTCAACGGTTTTTTCAATTGTAATATAAAACGAAATAATATACATTAATGCTGAAAATAATGTAATAATGATTACAAATCATAATGATAATAATAATAAATGTGGCACATGCCACAATCTAATTAATGAAAGCTTTGAGTATTTCGCAGCACTTGGTACTGGGATGTTGCTCCTACAACTAAACGTAAATAGTTATCAAAAAATATATATAAGTATAACTTAGGCATAATAAAAATGTAAAATAATAATCATAATAAATTCGCTCAAACGAAAGGTTTTTTCAACTTCAAAATGACACGTTAAAAAATATATGGCTATAAAAAATATTACATCTGCTCTCGACTGAGATGGCTGCCAGTTGCAACATGTTGCAAGTGATTAGTTTCATTTTTGTTTTTGTTTTTGCTGTTTTTGTTTTGTGTTCCTGCACAATTTGAGATTTTTGTCTGTTTTTGTTTTGATTTTAAGTACAACATTTAAGTGCACTGTTAGCCGACTGTTAGACCTATGTGAAGCACTCGCCTTGTACTGCAACATTTAGTTCAGCAACATTTGTGCTGCAACATTTAGTTCAGCAACATTTTGGCATTGAAGAAATTGAAGGCATGACCGGCGGAGTGCTCATTCTGCAGGGGATGCGGCGGCGCCATCAATGCCGCATGATGATGCAACGGGCTGGCAAAGTACGAGGGCGGCGGTGGCGGAGGCGGTGGTGCGCTTAGCAGAGGTGGCGGTGGTGCTGTTGGCGGCACCGCTGCTGACTGCTGCAAATTGTTGCTGGGCGGTGGTGGCAACATGACGTTGGACGGTGGCCAGGCGAGTCTCTGATGGTGATGATGATGATGTTGCAAGCGTTGTTGTTGTTGTTGCTGATGTTGCTGTTGCTGATGTTGTTGATAAGCCGCCATGGCAGCCAGTTGATGTGGATAGTTGTTGTGGTTGCTGTTGTTGTTGTGATTGCTGCTGTGATTGTTGCTCGCTCTGGCGGCATTTGAGGCCGGGCCGCGACGAGCACGCGTTCCCGTTGCCGTTGAGGCATTGGCGGCATTGACGACGCAGGTGGGCGGCACTGAGGTGTCGCTTACCTATTCCCTGTACGGCTTGCAATAGGAGTACCGATGGTTCATGTGCTGGCTGTAGCTGCCCGAGTGCGAGAAGCGCTTCAGGCACTTGGAGCACTGAAACGGCTTCTCGCCGGAATGCAAACGCTTGTGCTCCGTCAAATGATGCTTGTGCTTGAAGGCCTTGGGGCAGTCCATGCACTGATAAGGTCGCTGACCTGGAAAATGGATAATGAAATAAAAAATAAAATTAGTTGCGGTCACTTGAGGGGATTACTTATATTTTATATATTGTCAACTATGTCATAATAAAATGGAATATCAAAAGTAAAAATAAATTTAGATTCACGAAATGTAAAAAATTTACAATTTATACATTAATAATAAAATTGTAAATTTAAATAATCTGGGAGTTGTATTCAAATTTAAGACTGAATAAATTTACTTTTAATAAAGATTAAAAACGTTGAACTAGGAGATTGACATTAAAAATTAAAATTTAGGTGAAAATATACAGATAATTTAGTGTGGAAGTATTTAAATTGTAAAGATTTAATAAGAAAAAAAAAACGTTTTAAAGTTGAAGTGCGAGAAATTAAAGGATTTTTTTTTGATTTAGCTTTTGAAGCATGTTTCTATATCCGAATATCGAAAAATATTTCTCAGAATTCGAAAACTCGGAAGAAAAAATTAGGAATAGAGTTATTAGGAATCCAAAATTACGAAATTACGAATTTAAATAATTACAGTTATTAGAAATCCAAAATTAGGAAGACCATATTGGGAAAACAAAAATTAGGATAAGCCAAAATCAAAAATATTTTATTAAGAACCGCGCGTTTCCTAATTTTTGTGTTTCCTTATATTTGTACTCTGAATATTTTTCTTAGTTGAAATTCCTAATTTACGATTCCCTATTTTTTCATCCTTATTTTGGATTCCTAAAATTTTATCCTAAGTTTTTTTTTTTTAATTCCTTTAAAATAGTTTTGGAATTCGTATTGTAAACTTATAGCATATCTAAAAATTTGATTTAATAAAAAATTGAATTTTCTAAACACTAATTTAAATTGTAAACTTTGAACCAACATTCAGATCTGAGATTGGGGAAAGTCCCAAAAGTAAATAAGTAGAAATTAGTTGATAACATGAAGTCAAAATAATTAAGTGATGGAACTTAAAATTTAAGTATTCAGAGAAGAGTATAAATAATTGTTTTAACAAAGAAAAATACTTAAATACAATGGATCGCAACTATATTTAAATAAAAAAAAAAAAAAAATTATCGGGAATTCTTCTAAAATCTTCTTCAAACTCTAATATAAAATCTACAAACTAAAAACATAAACGGAAATTGTTATGTAAAGAGTAAGTAATGCTTTCAGCCAGGTTAACATACCGGAATGCTCGTACTTGTGGCGTGCCAGGGAGCTCTGCTTGGCGAACGCCTTGTCGCACTGGTCGCACACGAAGGGCAGGTCGGGATCGCCCGCGTGTCCGTGCGTCTCCGCCTTGACGCGCCGCGGCTTCGGCGGCAGCAGTCCCGCCGCGCCGGCCATCACGTAGTCGTCCTCGTGGGAGATGCGCGAGTCGTCGTCGCGCCAGGAACGCTTCTCGGAGCCGCCGGGACTCAGGCTGGTGCCGCGGTAGTCGGGCAGCTTAATACTGTTCATTAGCGGATTGGGCGCGTAGTCGCCGCCCGGACGCATCTGGAAGAGCGCCTCCATGGGCAGGCGGGGCATCATGTAGGGCGGCAGGCCGGGAAAGGGCTGACCACGTGGCACTGGGACGCTCTGTTGCGTCATCGGAGGCACTGCCTCGTGCAGGAGGCTGGGCGGCGAGGGCGGGGCAAAGTAGAGCGCTGCCGCGGCAGCTGCCGCCGCCGTCTGTTGCTGCTGCAGCGAGGAGGCACCGGAGCAGGGCGACAACGAGGCCGGCGACATCGAGGCCGAGCTGGACAGCTTGCGGCTCAGATTGATGGCCATGTTGTCGGCGAAATCCACGGGCGGCTGACTCAGCGCCGTCTGCTGCTGCGGCGCCAGGCCATAGAGCGGCGATGCATCCCGTTTCACGGACAAATCCAGCGGCTGATCCTCGCCAGCTGCTCGGGCCAGTTGTGGTGGCGTTGCCTGGACATTTGCCTGGACACTCGGTGTCTCGTTGCTGCCCACATAGCTCTGCATTTTGCGCTCCCGCGAGCGATTGTTCTGGAACCAGACCTGGACGACACGTGCGTCCAGCTGGAGGCGGGCGGCAATCAGACGGAACTCGTCGCGGGATGGACGCGCATTGTGGGCATAGTGTTGCTTCAGCTGCTGCTGCTGCTCCTCGTTGATCGCCGTGCGGACGCGGACTTTGCGTTCCCCGCTGTCGCTGCTGCCGCCGGCGTTGTAATCCTGTCGTGGTTCCTCCTCCTCCTCGTCTTCATCTGCATCGCTGACAAAGGATGATTGCTGTTGTTGTTGTTGTTGCTGCTGCTGTTGTTGCTGCTGTTGTTGTTGGTAGTGCTGCTCCAGCTCCTCTTTGATGAGTCCACAGAGCACCTTCTCATGCTGCACCAGCTCCGTGGGATGATTGAACTGCTTGGAGCAGCGACTGCAGCGCAATTCCTGTGTCGTCACCTGCTCCTGCACCTGCTCCTCCTCCTCCGGCTCCTGTTCCAGCTCCATCTTAATGGGTTTGGGCGAATCTGCTGCCGCTACCGGCGCCGGCATTGGCTCCCGACTTTGCTCCTGCTTGAGCGCGACGGCAGCGGGATTGGCATCAACAACTGGCGGCAACTCGGGCGTGGCTGGCTTGGTCTCCGACTCCTCCAGATCCATGACCAGCTTTGGCTCATCGGGCGTCTCATCCCCATCTTTGTTGACCTCCATCTGTTGCTGCTGCTCTAGATGTTGCTGCTGCTCTAGATGTTGTTGCTGCTCCATCTGTTGCTGCTGCTCCATCTGTTGCTGCTGCTCCTGTTGTTGCTGCTGCTGCTGCTGTCCGGCGGCTGTCAGCTCCAGCAATCGCTGTATGCTGTACGCCGTGGGCAGACGCGGATCAAAGGCCGCTGCCATAAACGCATTGGGAAACGCCAACAGAGCCGCATTCATGTAGCTGGGATAGAAGGGAGCAGCGGGATTCGCTGCTGCCGACGGCACCTGTGCCTCCCCGGCAAAGTAGTTCATGGGATTGGGCAGCAAGGGATTCGATTCCAACTTGGGAATCCGCTTCTGTTGCTGTTGCTGCTGCTGCTGTTGATCCGTTGGCGAGCGTCCAGCGCTGACATTTTTATCCAAAGCTTTGAGCATTTGTCGATTGTTGTTGTTGCCACTGTTGCCATTGTTGTTGTTGTTGATGCTGCTGGTCTGTTTGAGGCCCATGCTGATGCACTTCTTGGAGGTCATGTGGGAGGAGAAGCTGCCCGAGTGCGAGAATCGCTTGCCGCACTTGTCGCACCCGAAGGGCTTCTCGCCCGAATGGATGCGCACGTGCTCCTTCAGATGATGCTTAAACTTGAACGCCTTCTCGCACAGTGCGCACTTGAATTTACGCAACGCCGTCGACTCATCGTGACTGATCATGTGACGCTGCAGGCGATAGACATTGGCAAATGCCTTGTGGCATTTTTTGCAAATCTGCAATGTAAAAGAGAACAGGAAAATCATGTTAAAATTTTCATCACAATATGAATTTCAATTAGTACATTATTGTGTGTAGTCTCGTGATATCTATCTATCTATCTGTCTCTCTTTCTCTTTCTCACATGCGCTAGTTTCCAAGCCAGCAACTGAGCAGCTGACATTGTTGTTGTTTTTGCTCCTCTTCTTCTTCTGTTACGCGCTGCTTGCTGACATTGTTGTTGTTGCTATTTCCCCTCTTCTCCTTTTCTTGTTGTGCGTTTTCTGCTACGCGAGCTATGCACACATTTACAATCCACACGCAACGCACAGGTAATAAAAATTGTTTAAAATAACAAACTTTTCTATTTATTTGTTTTGCTGGGCTATTTGAAATTTAACGGTTTTTAATTTGTTTCAAGGCCCGCAAAGCAAAAACCGAAATATCAACGACCACAGAGCAAAAAACGCAAATATCAATTTTTTTTCTGCTTTTCCTTTTTTTGCTTTTCTTAAGTTTTGGGCAGCATCGTTAAATGTTTGACTATAATTTTGATTTTATGCGCCGATGTTGCGTTTGGCAAGCAGATTCAAAGCGTTTGATTAATTTATTTAAGCGCACAGAAGACACAACAAAAAATAGAGAAATGAGAGAAAAAAACGAAATGCGCGCTGCGCGGATCACGAAATTGTAACTAAAACAGACACAACAAGACAAACTATCAAGTGTGAGTGTCATAGCACTGAGCTTCAGACTGTCGTAAATTGTAGATAATTCAATGATGCCGAAATTGGCGCAAAAGAAACATAAAAATGTGCGGAGTGTGTGTGCAGCAAGCTGCATTTAATGATTGGTGGAAAAATAATTAAAAAACTTCAATCGATAGTGTATTGCGACAAAGCGCCAATAAGGAATGGATGCATAAACATCAACAAACGCCGGCAAGTGAAGAAATAAACAAATTCGTCTTGGAATCAGAAATCAAATCAAATCGTTTCAACAGCTGATGCTAATCAACAGCAACCATCAAAATTGTGTGTATGTATGTATGTGAGTATGTGTGTTTGTTTGTTTTTGATTTGTTTGGCAACAAATTGAACGCATCAATAATATCGTATGCAACTTTGTTGATGTTGCTTTCTTGTGTGATGTTGGAAAAGGTGTACAATGAAAGCAAAAGCTATGTAAATGACTGACAGGTTTGGGTGCAAGGGGCTCCACTTAGCCAGACCGCTGAAAGATTTGCGGCACTTTCACTTGCCCAAAACAGATGGCAACACGTGTTGTTGCAGCATTCCCCCTGTAATTGCTCCCTCCTCTTTTGGATTCATTCGCTGCGGTTGTTTACGTGCAGCCGTTGAACTTTTGCTGCGCTGCATTCACTTCAGCTCACCTCAGTAATTTTAAAAATATAAAATGCGCCAGTCTGTTTGTTATTGCTGTAAAGTTCATGACATTGTTTTAATTGTTTATCAGCGTTTAACAATTTTAAATGATGTTTTAATACGCCATTAAAGTATGTAAGTCAACACATGCAAGCAAATGCACGTGTGTGTGTTATGCAAAGATTTAACAGCCGCTGTTAATATTTAACAGCTGAGCTTTAACTGTTCATCATTTGATTTGCATGACGTGCACTCTCTTTCTTTGCAAAGACAATTTGTGTTTGCCGCAGCTTAAACTTTGAAGCGTTACTCAGAGGCCGTTTTTTGCATGATTTTCAATTAACGCACAACAAATATGTGTGTGTGTGAGTGTATCTATTGAGTGTGGTCAGATATTAGTCATTATTTCAACATAAAACCAATTTATACTGATCACAAATGAGTTTTAGACATGAGATCACAATCAGGGTCATCAAAATATAAAGGTTTCATTTTTGTATCTATGGAAATGGGCCTAAAAACTAACGGGTGCTCTTCATACTAATTAGCTTGTGCATTAACGGTGACATTCTGTTTATTTGTACAGCAAGTGGAAGAACAAATACAACAAAAATACGCCCAATAATTACGCGCATAAAAAGCGCGGCCAGTTTTCAGGCCTAATTTGTTTGTTTAGCAGCCGTTCGCACATAAAAAGAGTCTACTCGATTTGGGGAAAATTAGTTTTGTTTTGTTTTTCCGAGAGTGAAAAAAACTTTAAACTACAATTTGATTTTGGTTTTGAGTGATATGTGAGCGCCGGCTGGCGTCGGCTGACGAAACGGAAGGGAAGCAACATAAATTTCCGCTTCCGCTGGTTATGAGTGGGTAGGGAAAGAATACTTGTTGTTTTACCTGTTGTTTGAATGCTAATATAAATATGATTTCTAAATTGACGTCATGGCAGACTTTAACAGTCGCCATTTGCAGGTGAGCGAAAGAGAGAGAGAGCGAGACAGCGGGCATACGAATGAACGTACGAAACGAGCGAGCGAACGAGTTTTAACATGCTCTCAGCATGGCTACGTCTACCTGTTGCGCTCACTCAAATACAAAGTAAAACTCGTTATCGCGTGGTTTGAAGTTACGCTCTAGCTCTCTCTGTCTCTCCACCTTTGTGGTTTGTGTAAGCCGTAGTGTGTGTGAAAAGAAACAGTAAATGTATGTGAATGTAAATGTGTGTGTGTATATACGCCCACCTCTCTGCTTAAGTGCTGTTGTGGACATTAACTCGCTTTGTTGACGTTCTCGCTGTTGTTATTTTTTTTTGTTATCAATTAAATGTAAATCAAAATGGCAGCTCACCGCTCGCATATAACACAACTGTACACTTTTACAAAAGGTAAACTACCGAGTTGAGAATGAGTCAGGCGAATTCTTATGCATTTTAATTTTAATTTTTTTTTTTGCTGTTCGTCATGTGCTGTGAGCGGAAATGCCAATTGAAGCTACCTTTAGTTAATAATGGAATCTCGCCCCATGAAGATGCCCTGGCACCGAGTGGAACTCAACCTCTGAATGCTGTGCTGACTCAAGTGTTTGTCTGTAACATGAATATGAATATGAATATGTATGTCAGACACTCAAACATGAGCAATTACAGAAAATTGATTAATTTGAAAGTGTGTTGTAGCCCCAAGCTTTTGATAAGCTGCAAAACACGTGCTCAGGGGTCGACACACAGCAGCTTAACATTTAAACACGAGTTGAATGCTATGAAACACATACAGTTAGTCAAGTAAGTTTTGAAAAATAAAAACATGAATATATATTTTTGCTGACAACGCAAAAAATATAATAAAGGCTTAAATACCACATGTACATACATACATATGCTTTAAAAGCTGCCTAATTAATAAAATTTTAACAGAATTCCATTCCTCTTGACAGCCAATTAAGTCCGCCACTTACTCGTGTGTACCTTAAATTAACATTTCAACTCATTTTTTTATTTATTTTTTTAATTTTACAATGATGTCACTGAAACACGAGCCTCGCTTAGTAAACAATCTACATAGTGAATAAAAAAGTATATACACACTACGCTCAGCACTAGGTGCTTATCAGTAGTAGTTTGTTATCAGGACGCGCCTTGTAAGAACTTGCCGAAATAAAGTAAAAAAATCTAGCCGGATATTTGGATGCATAGACCACACACAGCAGCTTCAAAGCACAAATCAAGCTAAACGAAGTTGACAGTGTAAAAGTCGCATTGAGCGTCCAGCGCGGTCCGGCAACATTAATTGTAGACGACAGAAGCCTTTTTGCTATATAATTATAACTCAACGTAGGTGGGCGCCAATTCACACAGACACAGACTGCGAGCGAGAGCGAGAGAGGGCAACGAAGATGTAGACGCAAGGCAAATGACAAGCGCACTAATAGAGAAATCAAGTCAAAGCAGACAAAAATATAAATACAAACACAGATACAGATACCGCTAATTTGTGAAAGTATTTCACGAACGCTTTATGCATTGAGTGACATGAGAATTTGGCCATAATAGCGCACATAATTGGCTGTAAAGATTGGAAGGGGGACAACAAGCTTTTTAAAGTGACAAGCTCAAAGGCATTGTTGTTGTTGTTGTTGCCTCAAAATTGACAAAATGCCATCGCGAGCATGGAAATACATACACACACACATCGTATATGTGTCTACATATAAAAACGCACCTGTCGCATGTGGAAACGCGTAAACAAAAATAACAACAAGCGACATGCTCAAGTTGTTGTTTTTTTTTAATATTTTTTTTTTTGAGGTCAGTCTAAACAAATTTCTGCTTGCAAAAGAACAGAATAAAAAAAAACCAAGATTATTAACGACACCACAAAATAAATGCTAAAGAAAATAAAATAAAATAAAAATAATGTCTAACTGCTTTATAGCAACTGCGACCCAATTTGCAAACGCTGCTTATCGCAGCGACAGCTGCTGAAGAATTCTACATATAATATATTATATATGCTGCTGATTAGAGCGATGAATGAATTTCCAGTTAGCATTGACGTACCTTCGAGAAACAACAACAACAATTATAATAATAATAATCATAATTTATTGAAATGATAATGCGTATAGTACTTGTACAATTCGTAAGTATATTTAAAATCGGAACACGTTGTGCCCAGTTCGATTAGGGTTATCGAAAGTGGTTTTTAGCATAGGTACCGCAAACGCCAGGGTTTTTGAACTCCACTGATAAGGCAGCCCACATAGAGGTGCGACTCACTGATAAGCCCAAGACAGATTTGTATTTTTTCAGAAATTTCTATAAACATTTGTAGTTTTTTGTTGTTGTTCAGTTTCTTTTTTCTCAGTAACAGTTCATTAACATTGAGTTGGAAAATCCGTAAAGTTGCCGCGCCATTTGTCGATGGGTCTCTTGTGAGTTTTGTTTTTTTTTTTATTTATTTTAAAATTTCTGTTGCCACGACTGTCTTTAATTTAAAAGAAATACATTTGTATTTTTTGTCTTGTTTCTTAAAAAACGAATTGATTAACAGGGAAACACTTTTAAGCACTGTTGCTTCGTTTCGCAATTCATTGCGGCTGCCGCATTTTTCAATATTTTATGGCGGATTCCTCAGATGCAGCTGATAAACCAAAAACTGAACCCAAGAAATTCAAGATTTATGAAAAGATTGCTCGACAAAAAGATACCCAGCAATACATATTAAAAATACGCTTTCAAGTCGCAATTTTGATGAATTTAAAATCTCAATCCCAACTAAAATATACAACAATGATCTTAGATTTATAATACCTTCTAAAAGTGTGCATAATAGACAAAAGCAAAATAATAATAAAGGAAAATCTGGCCAAAAGACAAGCGGAAACTCGTTGAATTTTCATTTTTCGTTGGCTGCCAGCGAACGACAAATCAAATTTAATTGTTTATAAATAAAACGTTTTGCTCAATGATGCGTGGGGATCGCTTGGAAAGACATTCGAATATTCTTCAAATATATGTACATAAGTATATATTTTGGGTATATTTTCTTTTATTTTTTGTTTTATTTGCATGCGAAATTAGTTGTGTATTAGGAAAACATAAATTAGGCGCCGCCGCAAAATAAATTTAATTTATAACTTTTGATAAAAGCTCCTTCAAATTTGTGGCTAAATCAAAGAAATCTCATAATATGAAAAATTATGTCTTTTGAAAGGTTTTAAGATATCGCTCACTCGGGAGCCAACAGCTGCTTCAAATGTATCTCAATATCTACACGAACATTTTTCCCTTTATGATGATTTCTTTTACGACTCTCGGACTTTAGACCCCATTCCTAATCAAATAAAAAAAAAAACTATTGTAATACAAGCTGCTCGCAAAGCAATAAAATATTGCCAACGAAATATTTGCCAAGGTAATGGGAATACAATCCAATTTAAGGACAGTCCAAGCTAAAAGTTAAGTGTCTGGATCGGATTCGGGATTCAGTCTCTCAGTTTCCCATCTTCATTAAACATATTCCGAGACACGACCGCACAATAAACGTCAGGCAATGCACAAAAGTGAAAGAGCCCAAGGGAAAAGGCCGCAGGGAAATTCCATGTGAGAAAAATGCACTGACAACGCTTGGGGGCTCCACATTATTTATGATGTGCACGGTGAAAGTTGATCCAAATCCCAAGAGCAATACAAGAAAAACAGAGAGAGTGGAAGAAAGAAGGTAAAACTGTGCGGAAATATCCGGAGAGGGGAAGAAATTGTATCTTGGCATGTGTTTTGGTAAAAAATGGGCAGGTGCTGACTGAGAGCGTGGAGTCTATTTGAAAACTGTGCTCAATAGGAAGTAGTTGACGGAATTCCTTGAACAGGCGTTGCGGGAACTAAATCTTGAAAATATAATTAGCTGTATATCTGAGTTCTGAGAGGTCAAAGACTTGAATTTTATACGAGTAAAGTAGTTAATATTGATTTGAACTGAAGTTGTAAAAGAAATTGCTTGGAGATATAATTAAAACGAGCTCCCGACTATAAAATACCCGTTCCTTTTTTAAATTAATATACAATATTTATCTGTATTGCCTACTTTTAGGCACTTACATTGCTCAAAAACTTAAATAAGCCATTACTACCGTTCGATTTGTCCGTTCGTGTTAAGATTTAGTAGAATTTAAGCTAACAAATACTAGTGCTATTTTTGATTTTTCTACCAATCGTTAACTATGTTGTTATGACTTCGAATTCTACAACCACCTTTTCTGCTACTACTTCCACTTCATCTACTTCTCATTAGTATTTCTGTTTAAGCCACATTATAAATAGTCCACTTTTCCAAATGTGACATACTAATTGAAACATGTGTCAAGCTGAATAAACTTTATGAAATGCACATATATTTATTACACATGTATATACATTCGTATCTTTTAAGTATATGCAAATAAATGCTACAAACTTTGCGTTATAAATTTCAATAAATTTGCATTATTTGTAAACATGCGCGTAAAAGTTTTTTAATTTGTTTGCTTTAATTGCAAATAATTTTTAAACTTTGTGCGGGTCAAAGAGCAGGGAGTTGACCTTACAAAGTGTATAAAAAATAATATACGGGAAACGGGAATGCCACACAGGGTACTGAGGGGCAACAAAAAGGGAGCATGGGAATGCGAGTGGAGTAAATAAATTGCTATTAATTTTTCAACGTTGTTCGTCAAGTGGCGAATGGCGCCGAGACGACGACGACGATGATGACGACGTGAGGAGTTGGGGTTGGAGTTGGAAGTTGGAAGCTGGAACTGTGGTTGGACACCTAAAGTGCATATAATTTTTCAATTTGAAATGTTTCGTGTGCAGACACATGACCCGGCCATTCTGTGGTGGCCAAAAAGGTGGCACGACCCAAATGAATTGTGGCCAAAAGTTGCGACTGTTTTTATTTGTACTATGTGCGTATGTGTGTGTGTGTGTGTGTGAAGCGCAGTTAAGCAAATATTTAATTGCTGCACTTTTTCTGGCACTCTGTTGTTATGGCTGAAAGTTTGCCAACGTCAGTTTTTGCCAACATTTTGGAGTTTGACCAATAATTTATGTGCTGCCATTTGCTCAACAATTACGGCCTCGCTTGCTAGCTACCTCTCTCTTTCGCCCATTCTCCTTCTCTGTCTGTTAATGATGTTGACCTTTGACGTTGTTTTTTTTTATAATATTTTACACAACAAATATGTTGACTTTAAAGTGACCACGTGACGACGTCTGCGGCCAATTTAAATGGCTTTTCAATAACAATTGGCCATGGCAACCGAGTATAAAAAAGTGTTGCCTTCTTTTGAGCGCGTGATTTTCATAATGAGCCGCTTGTTATTGTTATTGTTTTTTTTTTGCATAATTAATTGTTTTCACACATAATAATTTAATGCGCGTGTACACGTGTAATGCCGCCCCATCAATAATATATATTAAACACATACATATGTATATTTATGGCAATAAATGTGTATTGGCCATAGTTGCAATATGTCAGCCTTTTTGGCCTCCTCTTGATATCCTGTTGCCATTTGTGCACTTTGCATGTGTTTCAATGTTTAAATGTCATTAACAAAAACCCGTAAATTATGTGAATGTGTGGATGTGTGAATATGTGTGTGTGTGTGCCAACTTGCCAGCTGTGGCATGCAACAAAAGTGCAAACAGGTCAAAAGTGCTTGGAAGGGGGCTCAATTGGGCTTTTTATGAACCCACAACATTGCAGCTTTATTAGCTTTTTGATGCAGCCTTTTGACGGCTTAGGTAAATATTAATAATGCCGGTTGGTTGCCAAAAAAACAGCTAAAAAATGGCAACAGCTACAGTGAAAACGGACTAAATGAAACTGAGTTAGAGAATATAAAGTTTAAATTAGTTAATTTTAAGTAAAATTTTGAATATTTTCTAGAATGAATCAAATTTTTCTGTATTCAAAGTAGCTTTTCACTTTGAAAAATATAAATAAATAAAAAATACTTGAAAGAAAAATATTCTATAATTTTTATTGAATGGTTTTCACTTTTCAAATACTTTTAAATATTTGGATAATTGGACTCTATTTTCAGGAATGCTTTAAATGTTTCTTTTTTGGTAGTAAATTTTTTTAAAGTCCATTTTTTTAGTCCAATTTTCTACATTTTATTTGCTTATGCTTAAACACATACTGAAAAATGTCTGAAAATAATTTCATAATTTTTCTTAAATACCTTTAATCCTGCATATTTTTCTCTATGAGTATGGGATGCTTAGAAAAGCTTTCATTCCCCTGTCAGTCCACATAGGCATTTACCACTGTAGCTGCAAATGTTCGCTCTCATATGAAGTCTCGTTAAGCTGTTCAACTTTTTCATTTCGTTGAAGGTAAAAAAGGCGCAAAATAGAAGAAGTGGAGTAGAAAAAAAGCCAAACTAGCCATATGAATTTATGACCAACGCTTGATGAGGGAGGCATAAAATTGTTATAGGCCAAGGGAGGAGGGGACACGCCCCCTGCCACCATACAGCCTGCAACTACCCCAGCCAAAGGCAGCAAATGCAACAAAATTATAATTTATGTGGCTTTAATAGCCGCTGGCTGGGCCCAAAAGGTGAGTGTGGGAGTGTGTGTGTATATATATGTATGTTGTGTGTGTGTTTGTGTGCTGTGTTGCCTCCCTCAAATACAACGCACTTGCTTATCACTGGAGTCTGAGGCAGACAAGTTTCGTTTTTTTATTGTTCCGACTAAAGTTGGAGAAAAGGGCAGTGAAAAGGGAAGGGAGAAAAGTCAGAGGCAGAGGCGTATAGGCCATAACTGTGCAAGTGTTAGTATACGTATCGTCTTATCAGCTCGTCTGCCTTGTAGCAACATTTCTTTTAATGCCTTATCACACGACCAGGCGAAGGCGAAAGATGGAGAAGAAGAAAGAAAAAGAGAAAGAAACAACAACTGCACAATTGGGAGTTACGAGCGTGTGACTGACAGATCCCCGACCCAAGAGCTATACTACACAACAAAACCCGAGACCCGAGACTCTTAGACTCTTTATGATAGGCCCGCCACAAAGTGTGACAGACGTACGCTAGTGCTATCTCACTCACTCTCTCCTTGTCAATGCTCCCCTGATAATACTTTTTTTTCCCACTTTTTTCTACTACTCATTTTGTATGCGTATGTGTGTGTATGTGTGTATGTGTGTATGGGTTTTGGTAAACGCCTACGTTTTATTTAATGCCTGTTTCTTTTTTGTTGCTGTTTCTGCGTTTTGTTTTTTATTATGACGGTGTTGCTTATCATAGTTTATAGTTGTTGTTGTTGTCGTTGCTGATAAACTTTACGTAAGCATGAACATATAAACAAAAACACAACAACAATCTTTAATTCGTCGACAGAGAAAACCTCTTGAGTGCAGGAAAAACCTCAAGTATAAATAATTGTTATCTTTTCAAAAAAAAAATGAAAGATGAAAACAAATCGAAATAATGAAATTCCCCCTGCCTCACATTGTTAGTTAGTTGTTATCTTGGCTTAATTATTTTCTCATTTGTTGTCGATATATGTTCATATATTGTCGACATTTATAATAATATATTTCATATGGTGTCAACAGGAAACGTGGGCACATTCATAAGTAAGGTTGCTTTGGGATTTTTTTTTATTATATTTTTTCGTGCTTGGCACCGTCTCCTTATCCGTGCCACATTATCGTTGCCCACTTCCCGTAAACCATTCGTCGAACAGCAACAGCAACAACAACAACTACTACAACAACAACAATCCAAACAATGCCTGTGCATTGTTGTGTGTTCACTGTGCGTTGCTCAAAGATCAACTTTTTGCTGCGTTGCGATCACTTTTGCTGCCGAGGCAGGAGAGGGAAAGGGGAGAATGAATGTTGTCTGCGATGTTCCTGAACTTTAACCCGCAGCTGATGGGCACAACAAGTGCGTCGTTTCATAAGAAATACAGTAGAGCTAACCTATAGTGAAGTTGCGTGACAAAAGTAAATAAATTATTTATACAGAAATTATTTATGGCAATAATTTTCATATTTTTTTTAAATAATCTTTAACTTTTTTTAAGCTAAGATAAAGCTCTTATATTTTCCTTACTCAACAAAAGCATTCAATATATTTAGAAGTTCTTCATAACTTAGCTTCGAACAATGTCGAGTAATGGAGAAAATCGATCCCATGTACAGTGCACAACAAACATCTACGTACGATGCCTACCTTAGTCAACGACTTTAAAAGCAAATTTAAAAAATAACATAAAGTTATGTTTTTCGAATATTTTTAGGAAACAACTTTAAGTTTTACCAACTAAATATTTTAAATATATCTAAATATATCACCCCAAATTCTCAATTAACAAACAATTTTAAAAGCTAAAAAATCAATTGTTTTTTATGGAACATTTTGAGTTTTGAGATAAAAATCTGTATTTAGACCATCCTATTAAAGGCGTTTAGAATGAAAAACTCTTTAAATAAAGAAAAATATTGATTGAATAACCACCTATTTCTGTATTTTTTAAATTTTCTTCTTAGAGTATTCAAAATTGGGGCAAATATACTTTAGAAAACTAGTTAAGAAATGAATCTTTTCTATCAGTGTAAAGTTTACTATAGGATATGTTGACTGTACATTTTATCAGCAGCAGATAATGTTAAGCACATCACAACGGGTGCGGATTACACTGAGATGATTACGTGCTAAAAGTTCTTATCAATCTTATCAGTCAACCTACCTGTGGCACGGACTGTGACGTCTGCTGTCCCGTGGGCGAGTGCAGCAACTGATGCTGCTCGAGTTGGTCGCGAGTGGCAAAGTTCGCAGTGCATTGCATGCAGGGAAAGGGAACGCTGAGCTCGCCGGTTGTGGAGCCCGGACTGGAGGTGGAACGCGGTGCACTCAGGTCCAGATCATAGGCGGAGTTGCTGCCGACGCTGCTGTTGCTGCCGGGCTGTGGCGGTGGCAGCAGCAACTGTTGTGACTGCGACTGATGTTGCAGCTGCTGTGGCGACTGTTGTTGGCTGGGCGAGCTGGCGGAGCGAGCGGATTGCATGGCCAATGAGGCGGCGGCGGCCATGAACTGGGCGTGCAGATGGGCGGGCAGCTGCGGCGGCGGATGCGGCAGGTGGGCGAACAGATCAGCGGGCGGTGCTTGGGGCACAGGTGAGCACATGGGTGAGTGTTGACTGCTGTGATTATTGTTATTGTTATTGTTATTATTTTGATTCTTGGCTGTCTCATTGTTGTTGTTGTTGTTGCTGGATGGGGATTTGGCATAGCGTTGACTGTTGCTGCTCAAATTGCTCTGTTCATCCTCCTCGGCGTCGCTTTCCGGCTGCACAGCGACAACAGCGCGATGTGGCTCATAATTGAGCTTGTCGTGCGGATGTTCGCTGGCAATGTGCTCGCTGAGGGACTGCAGAGAGAGAGGAGAGACAAAGAGAGAGAAACAGTGAGTTGAAGCATGATTTTATTTTAATAACAACTCTTTAAAATGCTGCTCTTTGCCTTGCAACTCACCTGGAACTCATTGAAGCGCTTGTGGCACTGCGTGCATTTGACCAAATAGTCATCGGCCGCATTCGCTGCGGCACTTGCCGCATGTGTGGCAAGCTCCTCACTTGCAGCCACATTGCTGGGCTTGCTGTGCGCTGGATGGTGATGCAAACTGGAGGCCAAGGAGGGAACTGCAAGTGAAAAGCGAGGCGAGAAAATAAAGTTAGCCAAAAGTGGAAATGTAAATATGTTAAATATATATGTAATTTATAAAAATATTTGCTAATTAAAGCAACTTAATTTTCAATAGTTTTTTTTTCACATATATTTTTTAAGAATGTTGTTTTTATTATTTAATTCTACTTTTTTTGTCTTATTAATCAATATATATTATCTAAATATATGTACCTATAACCTATTAAGTTTAATTCATAATATTGCTTCATTTTAGATTATTTCTTAAAGTATATTATAATATTTTCTTATATAAATAAAATATTTTTAATTTTTTAGTTATATTTTTTTTGTTTTTATTTTGTTTGTTAAAATGTAATATTCTTTTTAATTAATGCCTCATAGTTAATTCGATTATCGTAATTAATTTATGACATTTTTTTAATAATATTTTTTAAATATTTTTAATGTTTTTCTATTAATTTAATTTTAAGTTCCCCAGTGAATCATGGAATTAAATTGGAAATAGTAATAAATATCTTTGAAAAATGATACCTCCGACTTCTTTGAATCTTAAGCAAATAAACAGTTAATGAGTTGCACTGAGAAAAATAAAGTTTCACTACAAAATGTGCTTAAATTCTTTTCTTTTGAGAGACCTAAACCCGCTTTTAATGAAAACAAATTAACTGCCAGATCTGCAGCAGGCGATAAGCAGAAAGACTTCAATGGAATGCCACACACACATGAGAAGAAGAAGAAAGAGGAGGAGCAGCAGCAGAAGAAGGAAAAGAAGAGAAGTTTGGAGGCAGGAGAAACAAAGTGGAGAGACCTTGTGCTGTTGCCGTGTGGCAGGCAGACCGACTTCGGCTTTAGACTCGACTCAAAGATCAACTTAATTTCGTGGCAAATCAACTTCAACGTGGATCGACGCAGAACGCTTCCCCTCCCCTCCCCTCCCACTCCACTTCACTTCCCTTCTTCCATTCCCTTCACCTTCATGTGGTTTATTGGCATTGTGGTTTGCCATTGCCAGTTGCCAGTTGCCATTGCCTGTTGCCTGCTGCCGTTGCCTTCACGCAACGTTTCCACGTAAAAGGCGATGATCTCATGCGCCAATCAAAAGAAAAAAACAACGAAAAAAATGAAGAAAAATAAAAGAGTGGAACTGGTTTTCACACACACACTCACACACATATACAGATAGAGATACAGATACACATACTGTGAAACTGGCTGAGGAGTCGACTTAATCAGTTCAAAAAAGCGTTCAAGCATGCGAAAAGGGAGATCATAAAGAACGTGAACGACGAGCCACAACAACAACAACAGCAACAGTCACAACAACAACAACAGCAGCCACAGCAGTCGCAGCAAAAGTATCTTGAAGATTGCTTTGTTCAATGACGACGTCGCTGGCGATGCCGATGCCGAGGGTCAGCCAATTGGTATACACACAGATACATAGTAAGTAACTGTGTGTGTGTGTGTGTGTGAGACACTTATGGCCGCTGCTGTGAGTCGCTTGGTAAATAAGCAACTTTGTTGTATCTGACGACGACTCGGCCCAAGGCACGTTGCAAGGTACAACAAAATGGAGTTGCTCTTGCTGTATCTGTATCTCTATCTCTATATGTATCTGACAATGCAAGTCTTTGTTGTTGTTGCTGCCGCTCCGACTGCTGCTCTTGTTGTTGTTGTTGTTTGCTATTGCTGCTATTTGATCGCTACCTTAATTTAAGCCAATTAACCGCCTGCAGACAGCGCTGCTCATAGGGGCACAGTCACATATATCTCCCCTCTCTCTCTCTCTCTCGCACTCATATACCGCTCTCACTCTCTCCCTCCGGCACACTCGAGAGCAGTGCTAAATTAATGGTCAACGTATGGTCATACCTTTTTCAACGCTAGCTGCAACTGTATCTCTATCTCTATCTGTATCTGTAGCTGTATCTTTGTATCTTGTGAGTGTTCTTTCAATCATAGAGTTCGTTGCACGTATTCAATTTTCACTTTCGCTTTCGCTGCTCTATTTTTTTTATATTTTTATTGATATTACAATGTTAATTGATTGAGATACAGTTTGATTTGAGTTGAAAAAGAAAAAAATAATGCGGGTCGTCAGTTTCTAGAAGAACTTCTCTTAGTTGCCCGCATTTCTCTCTCTTTTCCCGTGCTCTTTCTCTCACTCCCGCTTTAGTGCAACTATTGCAGGTCTTAGCTTTCTTTACTAATCGCATTTTGGCCCACTTTAAATGCCATAAAAAGCAAATTGAATCAAAGAAAAAACAGCTGTCTGTGGATTACAGCACATCTTAAATTTTCAAGTTAATAATTTGTTTTTCTGTGTAAATTTATATCTTTTCGCCGGTTTAATGACGCTTTTATGAAATGAATCTGTCTCTTGGATGCCTCAGCATTCGCTCATCTTAATAAAATATGCAAGTTATTAAAATGTGAGCAGACATATAAAAAACTGAAACACCAAACAGTTTTTATGGCTCTTTTCATCAGTATGATCATTATTATGATGACGTGGTGCAGAGATGAGGGGAGGGAGGGATACATTCAACACTCAACATTCAACACTCAACACTCAACAAGTGTGTCACCAGCTCATTTAGTTCAATCAATTTTTCATAACAGAAATTATTAACGCAACGTGGAAAAAGCCGTTTCATTTTTACACTTTTTTCCATCAGCTTTTTTTTCTTCTATAGATGTCCGTAAACGGTATTGAAGTATTGAAACTGTCCGCAAATTAATTTCAATTTGTGTGAGCCCGAATAATGAATAACGAATTTTGATAGTCACATCAAATGTATCTGTTTGTTTACTCTGCAATTGTTATTTCTTGTTGTTGCTGTTGTTGTTGGTGGGCCAACTATTTGGCGCTTAACGCAGCCCAATTGAAGTTGATTGATTGTAGTGTATGGTATTAGAAGTGTATATTGAAATATTTTGAGCTATAAGCAACTTTAATGGTTCTTAATCTTGTCTAATTGATGGCAGAACTATTAGAAATACCATGCCCGAGATTATGATGTCAAATTTGAATTACTTTAGCTGTTAAGAGAGTAACAGTGCGTTTCTTACATATGTTAGCATAATTACAGCGCTTTAACAGAGTTTGACTATTTTCAAACAGCAGGTGAAGAGTGCGCTGTTATTTAATGCTTAATTTCAGGAAAATTATAATGCCATTAGATATAAAAATGCCAGCCTTTATGTGCTTTTATACAGCTACGAATTATGTTCAAAATCAGATGGAAAAGAAATTGTGGAATACGATGAAAGACGCACAATATTTTGACAGAAACGCTGTTGACAATTTATGCCACAGCAGCAACACAAACAATAGCAACAATATAAAATTATAAATAATAATAATAAAAAAAACAATGAACTGTCGTGGCTCTGAGTTTCCCAATTTTTAGCTGTGTTAGCTGAGAAATTGGTGTCAATGTTGGATGTTGGTTCACCTGTGCCACCTCCAGCGGCAACACGCGCAGTCCGAAATAGTTGATAGATACGGAGAGAAGAGACAGAGGAGGGAGGAACGTTGCACGTTATTATAAATAATATGTTGAGGTAGTGGGAGACAGCGTAAATCAATAAAAAATACATTTGTGCTAACGTGCAAGGCGACAGATACATTTGTATCTTGTATCTTGTGTGCGTATCTGCTCATTGTTGCTGTTGTTGTTGTTGCTATTGTTGTATTTGGCTCCGCACTAATTTTATGTGCTTTTTATTGCCAACTTTTATTAGCCAGACATTTTTCAGCTAAGCTCGGTTAATGCAAATTTATTTATTTCGTTTCATTTCTCGTTGTGCCATCATCATGATATTTACTGTTTGCTATCGCGTTTTTCTCTCATTTTCAAAATTTCAAATGATTTTCACGTTTAATTTATGGCCAGCGGTTGCAGACGGACAGTTTTACCTGCTCAAAGATCTTGGGGCATTTCTCATGCTCATTTGGTTGTCAGTATTTAAAGTGTTTTTAATATTTCAATGACAGGCGCTTGTCAAACCACTCCAAGCGAAATGTAAACCGTTGACATTTCTCTCTCTATTTTCCGTCTTATTTTCATATTCTTTAATTTGCTTTTTAGCTCAGGTAAGGGGAATTTGTTGCTACTTGCGTCGTGTCTAATTGTTTAATTGTTGTTGCTACCAGTAAAAAATTTATATTTATGTTTGAAAAAAAAACGCGCTGACGCAGTTGCAGACAAATGGTCGACAGGTGGCGCCTTTTTTTCAATGACAGTCTGCTTTTTATACTCTTGCTGTGGGTATTATAATTTTGACATGAAATCTATAAATCATATTGTTGATCAGGTGGAAGAGTTGAGGTGATAAAGTTTTGATATATGGTATACTGAAAATTGTCTTTATAAAACATGACTGATATGTTTGAATGAGTGGGATCGAAGTATTCAAATCTTAAAGGAATGATGGGTAAACATTTAATTTTTATATATGAAAACCTTTTTTGATTTTAAAGATATCTTGATTTAAGTAAGAAATAACTAACTTTCAGTATGTCTTATATTTGCAGACTAAGTTTTGCTAAAATCTGTTGACTATAACACATATATATGTCATAAAAATGATCAGCTGATAATAGGATTTTTGATCAAAAACTATATTTTTGCAATATTTAATCAATTTAGTTTTATTCTTTCTTCTTTAATTCTAAAGATATTGTACCACATTTAAACTAGAACATTTGTTCATTAACCATATTATTATTATTATAGTAAGATCACTTGAAAAATAAACTTATTTAAGTATTAATTCAAGAGTCTTAAAACTTAAGTGTATATAAACTTCGTGGCCGTGTTTTTTTTTTTTTAGTTAGTGTAAATAAATAAATAAACATAAATTTTAGCACTTAATTATAAACAGACTGAGCAGTGAAATGAACTCGCAGCTACTTGCAGTCAAACGCAGTCTCGTGACGTTGTTAGCATATTTATTAAATAAATTTAAATGAAATTAGCTGCAAATGGCACTCGACAATAAACACAGACCAAGTTGAGCTAATTGCGTGCCACATAAGTGAACAATATATGTATGTATATGTATGAGGACGTATCTATGTAAGTGACACCTCCCCCGAACTGATAGCTGTAAATGAAAACCTGTGGGAAGGTCTATACAATTTTGTTTAGGTGTGAAATGTGACATTTAATAGATATATGGATAATGTCTCGAATGACGATTGATAATCGTGCGAAAGCTTATAACTGCAAATGGATAACTCTTCTACATTCCTTGCACTCTCAGTCTGTCAGTTAGTCAGTCAGTCAGTTAGTCAGTTGGACAGTCGAATATATGTAGGAATGTATCTCAAGTGGCACTTGAGTCGCATATGAAAACCATATGCCCGGCAGAGACAGACTCAGAATGCTAAGTAATAATCGGCGAGGCGTGCTAAATTTGGAACTGAAAGGGCACTTAAAGGTGCACAACGCACAGAGAGAGACATAGAGAGGGAGTGAGAAACACAGAGAGAGAGAGCGACGATACATCATGCATGCCACAAAAGGTGGCTTAGGTAAAAACGAACGAACGCTGCGTTGCAACTGCCTCAAGTGGCGATGCCAAAGGTGGCGCAGCCACAAAACAACAACGAGTACAAGCACTGATGACGCTCACTATAAATAGAATCCAAATACGCTGTGCAATGGCAAAGAGCTAAAAGGGAGAGAGAGTTGAGTTTTGCAGCCAAAACGAGTTGCACCAACGCCAAGCATTTTGCCCTTTTAGTTTTTATTTATTTGTGCAGCCTCCGCTGTTGCAGTTGCAGCCTGCGATGTTGCTGCTGCCACGTTTATTTTATTTGTAGCATTTGCTTTGCTGAGTGTGAAATTTTAATAGCCAACCGAGCCGTGTCCATCACGAACAGAGTTCGACTCCTGCTGCCTGCCTGACTGGGCATATGTGTGTCCTCTGTCAGGCAGGCAACGTGTGGCAGCCACAACGTGCCACATATGTGCGACGGTGCGACTGCAATTTCCAACTATTTTTGTGCTTTACCTTGAAAATATCTGCAGCAACTGCAAATGCGAGTCGACTGCGTAGGCGTCTCCTTTTGAGTTTATTCTTTTTTTATATCTGCCTGTTGAGAGCAGCAGCAATTAGGGAAAATATGCCAAAGTCTAAAACTATCAACTACTTATAGCTAGAGGGGGAATAGCTGAGAATAGATTGCTTGCAACTAAAGCTGACAAGGTGCACAGAAATATATACCTCAATTGATATAATATCACTTGACATTTACATTACATTTTTAAACAGAATTTAAACATAGATATTCCCATGCTTAGATCTATGATATGGTAAACTGATCAGGGAAGCGAAAGTATCTATGTTTTTTTAATGCAAAAATTATATGCAATAGCTGAGCAAAGATTGCGAGGAAGATAGATAAATATATAATTATTAGATATAGTAACACTTGACTTTTAAAGGAACTTCATAATTGACCAAAGATTTACTTAGTAATATAAGTAATATTATATACATATATAAAGAATAAATATATTTATAGTGTCTTATTTATCACGACCCAAAATTGACATTGAAACACATTTAATAACCATATTAAATGCTGACAAATCGAACTATAATTTCGCACAATATTCATTATTATTATTCGTCTATTAAATAACAGCAGTAATTCAGCTAATATTCATAAATGCATTCGCCTATTCATGCTCAATTTTATTCACATAAATTGTTCAGCTAAATCTGTATTTAATTAATGACAACTACATATTTAAAATGCAATGCAAATTTGTTAGCTAATTGATATTCGGGCAGACGAGAGCATATAATAAATTGAGTCCTTGCATTGAATAATTTTTGTTTAAATTCCGTTTGATTTTATATTTTTTATTGTTGCTTTTTTTGTTGCCAATTGTTGTGTCTATTTTTTGTATTGTTTATTTAAACTTTTAACAATTATTGTGCAATTGTGCGAAATTTATTGCGATTGAACTGCAATCGGAGTGTAACCAACTCCACTTCACAGTGCCTGTTAGCCCTGTTCTCCCTTCCCACCTTCCTTCTTCTCCTCTCTGCTCTCAGCGAGCAGTTAACAAAAATCGTTTACATGTTAAATTGTGCCTGGCATCCGTTAAGACCAGTTTGAATATCGACTCCAACCACCCGTAACACTGTGCAACAACAACGAGTGTGTTACTGCCGCCCCTCCCCTTCTTCTGCCCCTTCCTCTCTGCTGCTGCAATTTTGCAATGCCCTTTGGCTACACCTTTTGGTTTTGGCCGCGTTCGCTTTGTTTGCGCCTCGACTTATTTTTTTTTCTGTTGCCACTTCTTTTTATTTTTGGCACTTTTTCTGTTTTGTTATTTTATTTTTATTTTTTATGCTTTTATGTTGTCATTTTTTTGTTGGGCACGTTGTTGTCTCGTCGTGTGGCCGGCATTAAATAAATAAGCAAATATAAAAAAAAATATAACAGCTGTAACGCCATTTTTTCGGCAGCATTTTCATTTTGGACGCGGTTCTTGTTCTGCTTCTGAATTGGAATTGAGATGGGAATTGGGTTTGGTATTGGGGTCTTCTCTCTCTCTCTCTCTCTCTCTCACTCTGGGCACATTCCGTGCAATTTTCACTTTACAACTGTTTCAAAGTTATCTTTGTTTCAATTGTATGCACAAAGGCAGCGGCAACAAAAATAAAAATAAATATATTGGCAAACAATTTACTTGTAAGCCAAAAACGTGAAATAAAAGTAAAATGTGGCAAAAATAATTTGCACAAAGCTGCGGCAGGTTGTACAGCGGCGCTGTGGCAGCAACATGGGCTTGTGGCAGCAACATGGGCTTGTGGCAACAACAGAAAAAGCAACAAAATGTGGCAGGATATCAAAGTAATTTCCAGTGCCTACAGTTCTGGTCATTGATTTATTGTCTTGGCGAGAGAGCTCTTCAATTGAGTTGAAATTAAATGCGCATTTAAAGAGCAAAATAAATATATATTGCTAGAGTGAAAGAGATAGCTAATGTGTGGCAAAAAGAGAACTTGGCTAGCAGCCCCAATGACTAGACACACCTTCATTTATGTTAGATATGATCAGTCTAAAGTCCAGGCTTTAAGCAAACAACTTGTCTCAGTATATTAATCATTGTGCTGCAAATAGTTAAGCGAAAGTTTGTTTAATTTCGATTACCAGTAGATGCAGAAGAGACTCTGGCGAGTGAAGAGTATGTCAACGTTATAGATACAAAGATAGAACGGGACGAGGTTGCAATATAAATGGCAGCACCGACAGCACCAGCATATAAAACTGACATTCACTGACGGCACACAAAATGATTAATTAGCACCCAACAAACTGTACTCAAACCAAGAGCCAAGACAGAGTCAAAGTCGACTCAGACTCAGAGTCAGGATAGATAAATGATAGAGCAAGTTTTGGGTACATTGAATGTGTGTTGAAAATATGCCCCAAGGATTTGTGTTTGTTTAATGAATAAAAAAACATAAACTACACTCGAAGAAACGGAAGTACAGCAATCGAAGGATATTGATTTCAAAATGTGCTAGGATGTTGAATAAAATTAAGTAAATAAATAAGAGTATCTCAGGTATTTATTGAATTTAGTTTAATATCTTTTAGTGATATCCTGTAGATATCCTATAGAATAAGTTGAAAACAATCAAATATTAAAAAGGGTTATCATTATTTTAATTTAATTATAGCCAGGGAGAAGTATAGAAAATATACCTCAACATTTTCTGTATATTTTCCATCTTCACATCTATCTTTAACCTTTATTTGAAATAAAATAAAATCATTAATGAAATTAATGTTGAATCTTGAATCCTTAATAAATGCACAGAAAAGTAATAATAATTTATAAATTAAATTAATTGAAAATGAAAATCAATCTTTCTTTAGATTCCAGCTTTCATTTCTGTTTATATTTTCCATTTCTAGTCTTTACCTTTGTACCTTAGACAAGCATCTTTAGCATCTACTTATAATTAAAACTATTCCAGAATTAAGTCAAATGTGTGAAAACAAACTAAATCACTTTAATCATATGAGTTTTGTCATTATTACTATATCATTTTTTTGTTTTAGTTGCTGTCCATTGGGAAATTAGCACAACGTTGAATGTTGAACGCTTTCAGCATTGATTTAGTGGCCACGAGGCAGACTAAAAGCTCTGGCAATGCCAGGTTTGTGGGGGGCGTTACCAAATAATTTGTGTGTAGGTGATAACACGGCGACAGGCAGACAGACGGACAGACAGAGGGACAGGTTTTTAGCTCTGCTCTTTTGTTGTGTTTGCTGGTTGTACCAAATTTTGATTTATGACATTTTGGAGCAATTTCGAAATGCGACAAACACACACGCCCCGAAAAAAGAACCAGTTTGGCAGTTAGTTAAGCTGAGGGGGCGGAGGGGGGCAGCGTGCAACGGGGTGGCAGGCGGAGGCAGAGGGGCAGCTAAACAGCAAACAGCGAAGAGCAAACAGCGAACAGCGTTTTCAATGTAGCAGCGATTAATACACATCGCGGCCGCAGCTGCCCAGTGACATCAAAAGGCAGCCCAGACAAACAACAAACAACCGGAAAAGACGAAGAAGACGACCACGTTGCCAGAACGAGATTCATTTGTATCTCTATCCATATACATACCTATCTATCTATCTTATATGCATATATATTTGTTGTATCTTGGCATTTATGTGGGGCAACCTGTGCTCAGTTCTTTCTGTCTGATCGATCGATTAGCTGCGCTGCTTTTAGCAGCGATCCAGCAACAACAACAACAACAACAGCAACAACAAGTTGCCACTGCCAAAAAAACAAAAAAAGCACAGGGCGCTACTTAAATGCCCATAAATTATAATTTATTGTTTGGCGCAGTCGAAACGAGAGTCGCCTCTTGGATCTTAGATCATACTCAAATCATCGCTCACTTTTACAAAATTAATTAAAATCAGAGCTTGCAAATAACAGTCGACCGTTTTTTGTTGTTCAAAAATAACTGTTATTTACTGACTCTTTGCTTAAGTGTCATAAATGAACCGTTCACACAGTTTTTGAACAAATCGGTCATTCTCAAACCACAATCAATTTTTAAAAAGCAAAGGGCTCGGGTTGTAAACTGTCAATTTAAAATTGAGCGAATTAAATAAAAGAACCGTATGCGGCGTAAAACTTGCAGGATCGCACTCAACAAATTTAAAACGGCATTTAAATGCAAAACATGCTGAATTAGTGGAAGAAGTTAAGAGCAACGATTACATTGAAGTGGAACCCATGAAGCTTAACACAGAATAAATAATTATAATATATGTATGTGAATTTATTATGTTTACAGGGCGTAAATAGGGTATTCATACTATTTTTGGGGCAAGATGCCACTAATTATGGGTATACTTTTCAAAATTTTAAGAAGTATAACATAAAATAACGTGGAACATAAGAAAAAAATGAATGAACGTTTGAACTGAGCTTTTCATTTTTTGTTCACCTAGTGACTCTCATATTTTGAGTACTCAATCGGTTTTTCTCAATAATTTGTTATTCAACCGAAAAGAAAAAAAGAAAAACCGAATTGATCTGCTCAGACAAAGAGCAAGCGTGTGTGTTTTTTTCGGTTATTTTCGTGAGTAGATCGCAAAAAAAAAAACGGTCGACTGTTATTTGCAAGCTCTGATTAAAATACCATAAAACGTTTTAAGAAATTATTGCAGTTGATACAAATAATAAAAAAAAATTTTATAAATATTTTTAAAACGGAAAACTTTTATTTTTAATCTGAATTGTTTTTATAATAATGCTAGGCATTGATATATAATTTATCAGCTCTGCTATAACATTTAAATAAATCATAACTTTTTTAGCCATTATAACAAAATATTATTATAATAATTTGTATGAGATATTTTTAATATTTTAAAAGTATTTCAAGATTTTTGTTCAACAATTGCATCTCCTTTTTGAAACAAATTTAATTTAAGAAAGTCAGTTGAAATTAATAAACTTGATTGCTGTAATTGAAAAAAATTGAATTATTCTTTAAACATTATTAAGAAAAAATTCTTTAAAATAATATGAATATTTATAGGTGTTACGAAATTAGTGTTATATCATTTTAAAAAGTAATGATATTTTAGAAAAACACTTAAAAGAACAATAAAAGAATCTACAAAAATTTCACATAGATTATTTACTATTTATACGTTTAATAAATCAGCAAAAGTTGCTTCATAAAAAAATTTATTGCTGCATAATATATTGGATCTCATCTATCATCCATCATAGAAATCTTCAAAAATAGTCAAGAGTTGGTGCTAATTTTTGGAATTCCGACAGCAGCTTAGCATAACTCTAAGAACAGCCCTCGTTAAAGTATGCTGCAGTGGTTCCCGCGACAGTTGCCGTGAACATGTGCAATTAATCCGTATGTTTAGCGCTGCTTATTAATTGTCACCGCTTTGAGATGTGGATGCGACGTATGTAAATGTGCCACAAGGGGAGGAGGGTAAAGGGGGGAGGTAGGGAGCGGGGTAAACGTGTGGGCAGTGGAATATAATGAGATTGCGCCATAAATTTGTAGCTCATTTTCATTTTCACTTTTCCAGTTAAAGAAAATTTCCGAAATTTCGTTTTTGAGATGAAATAAAATTAATTTCTTGCCACGTTGCATTTGTTAACACCTTCACTTTAGTTTAAGGGGGGGGGGCTTTGTTGAAAAAGGGGGAAAGGGGCAGAGGGGCGATTGATGAGCTGCGCCCACTGACAGTTTTATGTTTTGTTTACACTTTGATTGGCTGTTTGGCATTTTATTTAAATTTGTGCGCTGGGAAATTGTTTAACTCTTAACGATTCGAAAGTGGCCCAAAAATGAAACCACACGAAATCACAATCAATCAATGGGAAGGCGACAAGCTGCCATTTGCCAAGCACAACAATTGGGCCATAACTCAGTCGGAAAGCCAAAACAGGTTAGAGCCAAGTTAAGCAGGTTTCTTTTCGTGTGAAACGGAGACGGCGACTGTTGCCACATTTGCTACCTGTTCGCGTGCGCATGTCAAAAAACACAGGTGAGTTTATCACCAGCCATGAATGGTGAATGGTGGTGTCGATCCGGTTGCTGTTGTTATTGTTGTTGTTGTGTTTTTGTAGGAGGCGCCTGCACTTGACTCGCTGCCATTTCGGTGGTAGCTGCCTGCCTACCTGCGTCAAGCGAAAGTATCTTACGGATACCTCCTCGCATAACATGAAAGCCAAAACGACTGCCAAACAGCTGCCAACAAATCAAATTCGAATGCGTTTGCAATTGGTCGCTTTGCCTCAATTCGTGCGATCCACGAAAAAAGCTCTTCGAGCACCCGCATAATCAAGAATATATGTATAACAAAAAGAAAAATACGATATACTAAAATAATGTCGAAAGAAAAAGTACAAAAATTAAGGTAAATGCAATCTGAGCCTGCCAGTTTCTGAGCGACCCTCAGCAGTGTTTCAGTTGCTTAAAATACCTTTTTGCTTTTTACAAAGTATAACGAACTTGAATGCCTTGCCAATAGCAATTTTTTTAACTAAAATTCAACTGAATTCAAAAGGAATATATTTGAAATAATTATTTTCATTAAGTATTCTATTTTTTAACAAATAAAAACTGATTAAAGATTCCTAACCAACTCTATTAAATTTGTTTTTATGTTTGAAAATATATTATTCAATAAGTTTTTTATCCACTTGAAATGAGTGAGGATTTCTTTATAGTTCTATGCAGTTCTTTTAATTCCCTTGCAGAGAAGATATATTAAATTTATATATGATTAGACATTTTTAAGTTAAGATTCCAATTTAAAGATGCATTAGATTTTAGTCTGATTTTAAATATTTATTTATTATTTTTCACAAAATTGTCCCTTTATTTTAAAGTTTTATACTTTTTTTAATCGAATTCTCATTTCTTATGCAAGAACCTAAGAATATTAATCTTTAACTGGATATTTCATTTATTTTTAGATATTATATTATATAGAAAACAGTTGAATCGAGTTATTTCTAAAAGCTATTTGAATAATCTATATTCTCATCAGTTTAAATTGGAATCTTTCTCTTAATGTTCAATATTCAAAATTTACAAAACTCCTCTACTTTTCAAAAATATTAAAGTTTTTAAGCATGTTTTTGAGTACTAACTCTATCTTTAAAATAGTCAGATACATTTGTATCTCCACAAAATGTACAACCTTGTTATAAACTAAAAAAGAGAGCATCTAAAATGCAGCTTGCTAAGCTTCAAAAACAGTTCACTAAGTTTTTGTGCTGGCTTGCAAATGCAGGATCCTAACTGAGTGTGTGTGTGTGATTGTTATGAGTGTGCCTCGAATAGGTGTTTATTTTCAAAACTGAAGCTGGAGGTGATTAAACGCTGCCTGCATGCGCTCTCGCTGCTTGTGGGCTTGCGATCGCTCGATTCTTGAAACGGATTCTCTTACTTTTTATTTTGTGGAGTTTGCGTTTGCGTAGGAGGTAAATGGGAATGGAAATCCGATGCCAAAGATCGTTCACTTGCTTGTGTGAGTGTGTGTGTGTGTGTCTTGAGTTTTTATTGTTGCTGCTGTTTACTGATATTTATTTTTTGCTGTGTCGCCTTTTGGTTTAAGGTGAATTTCAATTCGGTTGCGGCGACCACACACCAAAAAAGATTGAGAGATTGAAAATGGCGGCCTTTCAATGGAAACTGTTGTGTTGACATTGACAATGAGCGAAGATTGAAACAGATTTGTTGCTTTTTGCTTTTGGCGCGCTTTGCAAAAAGTTGAATGAATTGGACAAGTCATGAGCAATCAACCAGACACAAACACACACATACACACACGCTAACACACACTCAATGTTCAATTGCAATGCGCTGATAATGCAAAGTGTATTTCTAGACAATTCAATTTTGATGCGTCATCGTCGAGAGTCGCAGTCGCAGTCTAAAGGTTTTTGAGCTTGCAATCTTGGAATCACAAATCTCGAAAACGATACTAATTGGAACTTACACTGCATGGAGTAGGCTGTGGACGATGGCATGCTCTGCTGTATAATGTTATCCTCTTGGCCAAAACGTGACGACGATGGCGCCAAACAGGACAACATTGGAATGCTTTTTTTTACAATTAGTTTTTTATATTTCTCACAAGCGTTTTTTGTTACTACTTCTTGTTCAAATTGTTTAAATCTTTTACATTTGCTGCGTAGTTAGAGATTTGTTGTGCACACACGTGTCGCGGCCATGGAGTTGGCCAGGTTTATTTGCTTATTTTATTAATTTTAAATTTTATTATTATTTTTTACAACATTTTTGCACTTGGCGCGTTATTATTTAGTTTTGTTTTGATTTGCTGTGAACCGCACTAAGCACACTGCGTGTTGTTTTGCGTGTATCTGAGAGATACTTTCTCGACTCGGCGGTTTGTGTCAATTCTGATGTTGTTCTATGCGTTGGCTTTGCGCTGTGGGGGAGCAGCGCGTGTGCGGCCGACGCGACGTCTAGAATTCAACTAACGGTTTAGTTGATTTCTGTTTGCTACGTTGTCCTCAGCTTCTGAACAGAATCAGATACAACATCTCTTTGTGTCGACTGCGTGCTTGAGGGTGCTTCCTTCCATGTGCTTGCTGGGCACGACAAAGGCAAAGAGATTGAGAGCGAGAGCGAGAGCAACAGAGCACGAGAGAGCGCAGAGCGCATTTGCTATGTGGTAGCTCTACTGTGTGTGTGTCTGTGTGAGTGAGTGTCACCAATACACCAATAACAGGCAGCGAGCATATAAGAAAACGACAAACGTGTAACGGTGCACCGTTTGTTGATAGTGTGTGTCTTTGTCTGTGTGCGTGGCGACAGCGCTGCCGAGGTGATATGGTGGCGGCAGCGTCGACAATTCACAGTCCACCCCCTTCCCCAGTCACTGTGTGTGCGTGTGTGTGCGCGAGGCTCTCCAATTGGAGAGAGCGCATTTGGTCTAGTAACAGTTTCTGTTATTGCCTGGGGCGATTACTTTATCGTAAGCTGTTAATGCGCTGTTAACTTGACGCTTACGTTACGATATTTGACTTTGACGTAACGTCAACTATAATGGGCGTTTTAAGCAGACGACACAGAGAAACTTTAACAAAACAAATAGAAGGGGAGAATACTAATGATTAAAAATGTTATTTAAAACTGTACAAATTAATTATTTAAATAAATAAATATTTTCAATTATACGCAAATTATTTTCTTAAAAAACCATTTAAAAACAAATTGATTTCAACTTGCAATACTTTGTGCTTTGTTAGAATTACCAGCTTTAAAATATCATGTGGCCACTTTTCGTTAGAGATTGCAACACATTTGACATTTTGTTGACGTTGACAAGAAGCAAAAGTTCTTGAGAATGTCCATCACGCACATCAAGAATGCAAACAGGCTATAAAAACAGCCAAAAACACTAACAACACTTGAAAAACGCAACAAATTCAACAAAATTCAAAAGAAATGCTTCACACACAAGAAAAAAAAACTTGGAAAAAGCATAAATATTGTTTTCGACTCTCAATCAACAAGTTGAAAGCGTCCAGCAAAATCAAAGGCAAAGAATATCAAAAATATAAAATAAAAAAAGAGAAAAAAATCCTGGAACTGTTGCAATGATTGCGTAGTCAAGAGTCATCAAAACTCAAAACACACACCCACACTCACACACACACTCTGTTATGCGTGTGTGTGGCCCCGACGGCGAAAAAAGCAAACTCAACAACATAATAAACAATTTGTACATTAATTTTTAATGCGGTTAACATGTGTTCTCCCTCCACAAACACACTCACACAAACACACTCATATACATATGCATTCACACTCGCAGCCGCAGCTGCTTTTTAATAGTGTGCGTGTAAAAAGGTGGAGCTTCAATAATTTTCTCACTTGACGCCAACAGCGACGTTGACGTCGACGCCGCCGTCAACGAGCTCGCGAGATTGTGAGCGCAAAGCAAACGATTCTTTGACGCTTACATTTTGTTGTTGTTGTTCTTTTTGTTTTTGTTTCTGCCGTCGCATTCGCTTTGTATGTTAATTAGCTTTCGCTCTTCACTATTCGTGTGCGTGTAAGTGTGAGTATCTTTATATGTGTGTGTGTGCGTGGGTGTGCTAATGAGCGAGGTGTTTGTTTACTAGGTGTACAATGCTCAGCTGGCATTGGTCGCCTTGCACCTGTTGCCGCCTCATTGGCTGTCGGCTGCCAGCGGCGTTAGCGGCAGCGACGGCCATTAAATGAGTATTTTTATTTTATACTGGGTTAACATACTGCTATTGCAGTATTTTTGTATATTTAAATAATAAATATACCAATTAGTTGCCCCAAAATTATTTATTTATAGCAACATGTGATAAAGTGTGTGATAAAATGTTTAAATAATGCTAATGCTTATCAATAACTGCAAAGTGTTCGAAATACAGAGTATTACATTAAAAAAATATTTAAGTTTATAAATTTTCTAGATGTCCATTTTAATAAACTTACATTGCTGTTAAGTTTTATACAAAAACTATTAAATATGGTATACAATTTTTATATATATTTTATTTCGAAACTCTGCTAAGAAAATGTCTTAAAACAAGAAAGGAAGTAATTCAATTTAGTAGGGGAGAGAAGTTTTTATAATTGCTATGTTCCAAATCATGATCTCTAACTTTCTTATGGCTTATAGCCATTTAATTTATTTTTAATAACAATTTCAATTCCAAGAAAATGTATAAATAGTTCAGTAATATTTTTGATTAATATAAAGTACTGTCAAAATCTATTTTTTTAAGGGAAGACAGACTTTTTTATTTGAAATTATAGTAATTTAATAGCTAGTACTTTTATTGTTCCATTTCCTTAATGATAGATTAAGTTCACTGCTAACTAGTCTATAAAAGTAGATTTCCAGGCGTTTTATAATATAGAAGTATGAAATATGTTTGCATAATTCAGAAAATGCCAAATGTACACATAGTACTCGTAACTAAAGATAAATAAAATTCTTATTTTTGAAGTCGCATCAAGTCTACACTTGAAATGTGACTAATATTCAAAACTGGTAAATAATGACCTATTAACAGAGCTTGCAAATAACAGTCGACCGTTTTTTGTTGTTCAAAAATAACTGTTATTTACTGACTCTTTGCTTAAGTGTCATAAATGAACCGTTCACACAGTTTTTGAACAAATCGGTCATTCTCAAACCACAATCAATTTTTAAAAAGCAAAGGGCTCGGGTTGTAAACTGTCAATTTAAAATTGAGCGAATTAAATAAAAGTACCGTATGCGGCGTAAAACTTGCAGGATCGCACTCAACAAATTTAAAACGGCATTTAAATGCAAAACATGCTGAATTAGTGGAAGAAGTTAAGAGCAACGATTACATTGAAGTGGAACCCATGAAGCTTAACACAGAATAAATAATTATAATATATGTATGTGAATTTATTATGTTTACAGGGCGTAAATAGGGTATTCATACTATTTTTGGGGGCAAGATGCCACTAATTATGGTATACTTTTCAAAATTTTAAGAAGTATAACATAAAATAACGTGGAACATAAGAAAAAAATGAATGAACGTTTGAACTGAGCTTTTCATTTTTTGTTCACCTAGTGACTCTCATATTTTGAGTACTCAATCGGTTTTTCTCAATAATTTGTTATTCAACCGAAAAGAAAAAAAGAAAAACCGAATTGATCTGCTCAGACAAAGAGCAAGCGTGTGTGTTTTTTTCGGTTATTTTCGTGAGTAGATCGCAAAAAAAAAAACGGTCGACTGTTATTTGCAAGCTCTGCCTATTAATAATAATAATCCCCGTATGTTTAAGGGGAATTCAATTGCACTTTTAATCATATGTATATAAAAACCGCGTGAATACCCAAAGTGCAGTTGATAACTTTTGTTTTGTTTTTTTTTTCCATAATAGCTGCCCTTATTTTCAGTAGTAAAGTAACTATCCTGTGGCACTGTAGCACACTTGGTTGGTGGTTTACTTTTAGCAGTCAATCCCGCATTGGCATGCCACAAAAATATGAGTTTCTTCCCAGACACACACACCCACTGCCCCACTGAGCCGCTAGAACCGTGAACCGTGAGAATGACGACGACTTCACAATATACCCACTTCGTTTGTTTGGTACCTACATATCGAAGTGTTCTTAATTTAAATTGGATTTGTCGATCGATTCTTTTGACTTTGACTGGAGTGGACTATGTATGCAATTGTAATTGCAACTACAATTCCAATTCCAATTGCAGTTTCATGCCGTGCGTCGGGAGGCAGCGTCAGTTGCTGCTGCGGGTCCCACATAAAAGTGCGATCAAATTCGTTTACTACTCGTACTTCTTGCAGAAAAACTGACGTCATCGTTGGAAGGAAGCCGACAACGAGAGCTGTCATTAACTTTGCCGTTAAGCAATCAATTTATTTCACTTTATAATTACGCATAGCACAGCATAGGATAACCTAAAAGTGAGCAGCTCTACGACCCCTTGAATTTTTCTTTCTTTTCGGGTCTTCGATCGGAGTACGGTGGGAAAAATCGTTTGCAATCCTTTTATGAGGTGACCCCCAGCATAAGGGCGCTGCATTTTTCACACATTAAGGCTACAAGGCGGGTCCTCAACCACACACAAACACACACACACATCTGTTCACACACACACGCTCATACACCAACTTAGAGATATCTTCATCTAAACATTTTCAATTGCGGGCGGTTCGGTTTTGGTTTCTGGGTATTGAATTGCATGCATGTTTCTCGTTTCTACAATTTTTAATTAGCAGTAAACTTTGCGCGGCATTTTACCCAAAAAAAAAACACAACTAAAGAGTTATCTTGTCGAGTGTGCCCGACTGAGAGATACCCTCCAGTGTTTAGCTCGAAAAATCTTTAAGTGGTTTCCTTAATAAATGTTGGGTTTATTAGATTTCTTTAATGCAATTTTAGTATTCAAATAGAGTAAAAAGTTGTTTTGAGGAGTATACCATCGTTAGGGTATAGAACTTAGGATCCTACACAAAAATATTAAAGAGTTCAAATGAATATACCTAGTTTATTTTCTACTATGGATGAAATCCAAATCCTCTTTCGGCATCTATCTAAGGTATCTTATATCTTAATCCTAAATCGATACAAAGCTAAAAATTTAAGGAAAAGAAAGTCAGTATATAAAAGCTGCAGATACTTCAAAAATATTTTGAATATACCTATGATAGTTTTTGGCTTTTAAGCATTACTTATTCAGCTAGTTTAAATATACAAAGTATTTCGCATGTAGGATAAACCTTAAACTTCTTTTAAAAAAGCCTAAACAAACACTTAAATACAGTTAAAATTCCCAGAGTATCTATGGATAAAAAACAAAAATTTAAGTACAGGATAAATAACATAAAATTTAAATCTAAAATGTTTGTTTAAATTAAAGTTTTTTTTTAATTTATAGGATACTCCCAAGTTAGAAAATGGAGCAATGAGCAACCTTAGCATTCCCATTTTGTATGTTTTTGATTCACAAATATCTATAATATAATGGAATATACCTACACATATAACATCCTTTGCATACCCATTTGATATGTTTCTGATACATAGGGTATTAAACAATTCGAAACCGTCTCGAACCGAACCGAAATGTAATGACAGCATAAATACTTACTTGGCGTTCTAAATGATGTTGCCAGTGGTATGTGGCATGTAGTGTTGCCAGTGGTGTTGTTGGTGGTGCTGGTGCTCGGTTGGTGTAGATTGGTGCAGCTTGGTGGTTTACAATTGGGGTCGCTCTCAAACTCAATCTCAAGTGTTTGTTGCAGTCGGCGCGGCGCGTTTTTGTGGCTGCTTCTGCTCATTTCATTTAACACTTTATGTGACAGTTAAGTGCAGGCAAATGTCAAATTTTCAAATGTTTCTAATACATGCCACGGTGGGGAAGCAGGGAGAAAGGGGGCAGAACGAGCGGTGGGGGTGGGGTGAGCTATTGGCTATAGTCAAGTGCATTGGATCGCGAGTGTGGGAAGATTTCTGTGTGGTGTGAAAAAATGTTGACTTTGGCTTTCGATGGCAGTTGGAGATTAAGTTGCAGTTGCAAGTTGCATCTAAAGTTCAACGCTCTGTTATCGAATTGTCCTTAAAATGTATTTCAACGCGTGCCTTTGTCTTAAAGCAACCACAATGACAATACCGGAATCATCATCATCATTACCGTCATCTGTTTTCATAACTGTCAATTGTTGACTTTACATCGATCTCTGAAACAACAATAACTTGACAGGGACAACGGCATTTGAATGAATCCCTTTTTGCCCTTTTTGTCTTTGTTTTTCGTTCACCAAAACAGACAGCAGGCAAGTAAGAGCGAGAGAGAGTCATACACCTAGAGTAAATACAGATAGCTATCTTAGTTGGTCAGAGCGAGAGCGCGCTAGGCACGTGCTTAATGCAGAGTTTGACTTGAGGCACGAAATGATTTGCGGTTCTCTCTCTCTTACTCTGTCACTCTCTTGGTTTTACCTGCATCGTTTGACCGTGGGGAGAACGAGGAGAAGCAGAGAGCACGAAACAAACTGCCCTCATGTATTGTACATATATGTATGTATGTGGTACATTTGTAAGCAGTTTACCGTTTTTGATGCACTCTAAAAATATTCGATTGGTAATTTAATATTTTTAGGTCGTTGTTTGCTTTACGCAAAAATCGTTTGCACTGACAGCCAGGCTCTTTAAATTAGAGATGGGCGCGTGACAGGACATGAGACGAACGAATTCATTTTATATGAATAAAATGTAATATGAACTGAATTTATTTAAAAATTTAAGAAAATCTGTCTAAACGATAAATAAATATGTATTTATTTGATTTGAGCTAATGGAATATAACCTGAATGAATTTAAAATTGTTAAGACTACTCAAATTAAATTTTTTTGACACAAATTTATCATTAGTTTTTTTTGCTATTAAAATAAATATCTTTCCGATTTAAATAATAAATACTAACATATAATATATTAACTTTACAGTGGATAGCTTTCAAAACCTTTTTCCACACACTCACGTCCTGTTTCACATGCATCTCGTGTCACGTTCTCCCATCTCTAGTTCAAATTAAGCAAGTTGAAACAGATACAGATACATTTACTCGGAACGTGAATCGCAGCTGCGCAAATAAATACTTGAGGTTAGTTTGCCCAGATTGATGTAACTTTAGCCGCTAAAAGGTTGTGCCAATTGAATTGAATAAAAAGGGCTAAGAACCATAAAGCCAATTTCAAAGCTGGCCAGGACTCTTATTGCAGAAGTGCTACAACAAACAACGTCACGGTTTGTGCTGATAACAAAAAATGAAATGAAATTCTCAGATTTTATTGAAACAATATTTAAAGTATAAAAATAATAATAATAATAATAAATCCCATTTCGCTGGCGGCGCGCGCACAATGAAAACACAAAAACAATAACAGCCAAAAACAACAACAAAGAATGAGAAAAAAAGGAGAGAAGGATATGGAATGGATGGACAAAGTTTACCTTGATGCGGCAGCCGAGCACAAAGTGAACAAACAAATAAGCAAATGAACGCGCGCCGAAAAAGCACAATAATAAAGCAAAAATAAAAAAAAACAGGAATAAAAAGAAAAGAAGCAAAAGCAAAACGACATTGCGGCACGCGACCTACCACAGGATGCAGGATTCATTCAACATTCAACATTGAATGTGTGGCACGCTGAACGTTGCACGTTGAACGTTGAACGTTGAGCAATCGAGCAGCAAAATCAAAGCGATGGCAACGAAATAAAAACAAGTTTCAGACTAGCTGGATGCTCTTGTTGTTGTTGCTGTTGTTGTTGCATTTGTTGTTATTGTTGTTGCTGGTGGTGGTTTGTGGCAGTGGCAGTGGCAGTCACATGTGCGACGCACCTTTTGCACAATTGCTCATCGAGTTTTCTGCTTTTTTTTAAGACCCTGTACTTAAAATTTAGAATGGGTCTTTTTAGTTAATAAAAAAAAGTAGAGCTCAAAAATGTCGCTGTCAGAAAATATAGTGTTCATTTGTTTTATTTTCAAATTTTTTTAATTGATTTTAATATTTTAGGGTTATTTGACCTTTTTTGAATTGAACTAATGTCAGTTTGGGGATCTCTAATTTTACTGTATGTGTTTGCTGTCAGAAAATATATTGTTCATCTGTTTCTTTTAATAATTTTTATTTGACCTTTTTTTAATTTTAAATAGGCTTATTTGCCTATTTTTATGCTAAATTATAGAAATATTATTCAGATATAACCTACATTTAATAATTATATAATGAATACATACTTAAGAAATATACTTTTAAAATCAGGAATGCTTTACTTGCTTTGTTTTGTAAATTTCATCACGATCGGATAAAACACTCGAATATTATTCAAAAAGAAATTTTACGAAGTGTCGGGAAATTTCGTAAGCCTATAAGTTATTACAGACTAAGTACAGGGTCTCTTAGAGTCGAGTTCAGTCGAGTCTAGACTTTCTTTGCTAGTTTTTCACCTCAATCTGGGATCGCGCATTTGTTGATATCATCGCATGGGGTTGCAGCCCTCATTTGTGCGAAAAGCGCCTGCAGCAACCGCCGGCTGCTGTTGCTGTTGCTGCTGATGTTGCTGCCTCTGTTTTGTTGTAAGTAATCACCGTCATCATCATCAACAGCAGCAGCAGCGGCAAACGGGGCAGCAACGGGGCGGCATCAAGGACAACTGGCGACAACATGTGCGTCATCGCAGCCGCCACGTTTACTCATTATGCACATCCTATTTGGACTTGTTGTTGCTGTTTTTGTTGTTGCTATTTTGTGATTTTTTGGGCGAAATTATTGCGAAATTGCTATCCACGTGGCCAGGTTGCCGTACATTTATTGGGGGTAGCTTTTACTGTTACACCTTCCAGACTGAAGGGATACACACACACACGCATAATCACAATGGCATTGCTAATGTGTGTGCGAGTGTGCGAGTGTGTGTGTGTGTGTGTGTGAATGATAGCGTTGGCAAGCAGCCGCAACAAAAACAATACAAAGCCAATGCTGCATGCACCTTTATCGACTTTTGCTCTCTACACGTGCTTATCTATGTATGTGTGTGCGTGTGCTCGTGTATGTGTGCAGAGATTTAATGATTAACAGCCACTGTAATGCCCAGCCGCCCTCCACTTCAGCCCTGCAATCATAATAAAAGTGAATGTATAAAATTTTATTCGAAGGCAAACAATTATTTTTCATGATCAGCTGTACTTACTATAAAGATAAAAATGTACCTATAACTGATGCCTATAAAAAAGACTTCCTAAAACTTAACTTTTTAATTTTTAATGTTCATATTTATAAATGTCTGGTTATCATGTTCAAATTTTAATTTTGTTTTTTTAATGATTATTTTTTCTTTCTTTAGTTGTAAGCGCAAGCAGATCTTAAAATCTGGAGATTATTCTATATAATATATAAAAAGCGCACAGATCAACTTCAAAACGATTTAGCTGCGTAAAAGTAGCAATAATCTGCTACTGAGTTTATTATAACAATCGTTTAATACACGTAAATATTTAATATTTAAAAATTGAATATACTCTTATTTAAACGTAAATAAAATAAATATTACATTTTATTTTTATAAAGTCTTATCTTAAATCAATTGTACTTTATATTTTATAAATAAAACTAAATAATTAAAAGTATTAACTCTTTAAAATCCTTTGCTGCTATAGAGAAATGGGCATATCATGGCAAACATTGAGGAAATCCTTTTCGTGGCGAGTCTGTCTGCCTCCAGATATGAAAGGTAAACATAAATATCAGTGAAACATCATTGTGTTGTTGTTGCTGCTGCCACTGATGCTGCTGCTGCTGTCGAGTGTGGCACGAGCCACAATTCAAAAGGTAGCAAATCTGCAGCTGAATCGGAAGCCAGGCAAAGAGCCGGAAGCTGCCTGAAAGTATGCAATGACTTTGCGCTCGACAGACAGCATGACCAATTGGCACAGTGAAGTTGAGTTGAGACTGAGAATGAGACAGAGACTGGGACTTGGGCAATGAGTAGTTTTTGGCTATACGAGTGTACGAAATTAGATTGGCAAAATGCGCCCCTCGTCGCGTCCCGCATTCAGGCAGCTTTCAATGTGAGTTCGTCTCTCCCCCCGTCTGTCCCGTCTCTCTCGTCAGCCCGTATGTCAGCATTCTGTAGCACACTAATCTGTCACGCTCGGTGCTGTGGCTCGTGTCTCTCACCTCGCTGAATCGCAAGCTGTATTCGATTCCATGGGTTTTACCTGCGCGTGCACGAAATGCACACCTACCCTCCACCTACCATCCCCCCTGCCCCTGCCCTCGTCATACTACATATCAAGAACGGGTCGAGCAACCCTCTTCATTTACGGGTTTAGCATAATGAAAAGTGCTGATGATGCCACCGCCGCCGTCGCCGCATCTGGAATCTGGAATCGCATAAAATGCAATTTAGGGTTGCAAAGCGACACACGGGGGTTTTAAGCGCGACACCTTTTGGCCAACAAATGCATGGAAGCAGGGGCCGGAACGGGGATTGAGAGTCTTTGGATTTTGGACAGAGAACAGGAACAATCGTTCGTCGTACCAGCATTAATCCTTCTGTTACTCTCGGTTTTTCGCAATTGTTCAATTGTTCGATTGCCCCGTGCAGCCCTCTATTAAAAGAGGGAGACAGAAGGAGAGAGCGAGAGAGAGAGAGAGCGATTGGAGGGTTGCTCAAAAGGTCATTGAGGTATTCAAAAAAAATATAAAAGGGGAACATTAGTCTACATTTGTTGCCGGCACGCTGCACGATTTTGATTGATTCCGATGGGTGTGTTATGCCTTATGAATTATGAGTTTAACATGCTCTAAGGTGTAACAAAGCCCATAAGCTGGCCGCAAGAAGTCAAGTGGCAAGCGCAACACAGACCCAGCAAATCTCCCAACAAATCCCGTCGCGCCAAACTCATAACAATCCAGAGAAAGCAGGAGCTCTGTATGATGATGATCAGCAGATTCAACTGTAACCCAGTGCTCATGTTGGATGCATGACAGCTGCCATGTTGGGTGGTCAACTTTGTTGTTTCTTACTCTCTGTACTTAAATTGTTGGGGAGTATTATAAATTTGAGCTAATGTATGTAACAGATAGAAAGAATCAACTCTAACTTCTTAAATTATATTGTTTTTATTTCAGATTAACTTAACAGTATAGGAAATATAAATTATATAGTCAGACCGTATTCTGAAGTTACAGCAATCTGCTTGTGCGTTTTTATGGCTCCAATAATGCAGATATAACTCAAGATTTGCACTTAAAATATAGCGGAGAGCTCTGAGAGTCAAAAGAGCCATGACGTCTCTACTGCCGGCCTGATGGATAGCGAATCCGATTAGAGATTTAAATTGTTTTTATATTTTTTGTAGAAAATATGCGTGAAGAGTATCTCACAGTGTTTATTTTTAAAAATATTTATTTTAAAATTTAATTTGTTTTAATTTTTTAATATTTTTAATATTTTTTTTTTTAGAAAATTCGCATAACGAGTATCTCACTGTCGAGTACGCTCGTCTGTAATATTCTCACTCGATTCGCACACGTTTTTGTTGCACCTTTTTGCTGCTGCTTTGGGCTGGCCCCTTATGGGCGTGGGAGCTGTCAGTTTTTGGCCGGATTGGGCTGCTAGCAGATTGGTTTTGTCTGCGCTGCTTGCGATTTTATTTTACTTTCTTTGCTTTTCCATTTTTCGCACAGGACTTTTTTTGCAGCAGCTCAATGTGCGCATTCGTGTCTGTGGTTTTGCTTAACATTTATGGCGTAGTTTCGGTTGGGTTTGCTTTTTTTTCTTCCTCAGCCCGGAAATGGCTCATTGCACTTTGGCTACAGCAAATGGCATTTAAAGCGCATTTCCGTTGCCTTTTTTTAGTCAACATTTTGAGGCAGGGATCAGTCACATAACTCAATTGCATTTTAAAAGATTTTCGCAACTACTCCATAAAAGGGGTTGTCTGAGGTACAACCCTCGATACGCTAATGATACGCGCTCGGTTGCAACCTGGCACGAGAACAACATCATGATGATGCAAAAAAAAGAAGAGAAATAAAAAAATGTTAAACCTGTTTAATGGTGGTGGCTAAAGACGAAGGAAAAAACTGCGACAAAAGAAAATTTAAATTAGATTAATTGATTGAAATGCGCGCCAGGATCTCGAGCTAACTGACAGGCATCCCTGATGCTGATGAGGACGAGGATGATGAGGAGACGATTGCTGTCGTCGCAGTTGTTGCATGCGGGCCACGTTCCCAAAATTCTATTGGCTTCTCTTTTGTGTTTCTTTCACTCATAATGTTCTTAGCCGTCTCGTTATAGCCCAAGGTGTAAATAATGCGGCTTCTGTTTAATGAAGCGCAAGTTTGCTCGCCATGAGGTAGCAGCTGTGGTAGCTGCACGTTGATGTGGCAAGTTCTTGCTAAACGAAGCACGTTAAATGTGGATAGATTGCAATATCTAAAATTAAACACAACTTTAAGTTTCTTGGGATTATTGTATTTTATTTAAGAATTAAGGACAAAAACTACATTTTCTTGTCAGACTTATTTTTGAAATTGACTAAAAAATTATTTTTTTTTAGATTCGACGAATTCAGATGCAATCCTAAGGTATCTTTTACTGAAATCCTAAATATATAATAAATGTACTTTTTTTTAAATTATTTAATTTTATATACAATTATTTTGTAACAGTTTAAATTATATTATAATTTAATGTCAGACTCGAAGTATTTTTCTTAGTTAAGTGAATATTTCAATCATTTTTCCCAATTAGAAATTATATTAGATTTTTTCTTTTTTTCTTCCACAGAATTTTTTTTTTTTATTTTAGAAAAAGTATGATTCTTATATCAGTAAAATTATTTACAATTAATAATCATCTTTTGCATTATTATTATCATAATTAATTATCATAATTATAATCATAATTATCATCTTAAAATTATAATGATATTATTCTCACAGCTGACAGCAATTTATAATTGTCAGAGTCAACGTTTTAATCTGCAATCGAAATGTATCTTTCGCCGATCTCTTGAAAATATTATGTAATAAATTTGAAATTCAATTTATAGTAAAGATTTAATCCGACTGATCACAATTGAATTGTTGAATAAATGCACCAAAAAATTGATTTATGGTTGCCTTCGGCTTTCCATTTCATTCCAGTTCGGAACTAATAAAGCGCTCAACGTCAAAAGAGTTGCTGCCTCTGTGCCGCATGTTGCCTTTAACCAGACGTACATATTTCTGCCGCTGCAGCAGTTCATAAAATGTCGCGCTAAAATTAATAAATAAAATAAAAATAAAAATAATAAAAATAAGAATAACTTGAAATGGTTTTTTAAACGAAACGCGCGTGTGCGTGCCTCAAGCGCAGCTCAGAGGCACTTTCGCGTATCTGTCGGATACATTTTCGTTTTGTGCCCCGGCTCAACTGACACATGGCAGAGATACATACAAGTGTATATGTATGTATGTTTATTTGCAAAAGTTATTAATTTTAATTGACTGTTGTGTAATGTTGTCGCTCTCTCAGTGCACATTCCGACACTTGGACACAACAGCAGCCACTTCACACTGCACTCAGTCCAGAGTCAGAGTCAGAATCGAAGCTGTAGCTGAAGTCGAAGTCAATGTCCTGGAGCGGCGTGGCTTTAATTGGACACACCATTTGACACTCGACGTAATGTCGGGACATGTCGTCATTTAGCTAAAAATAGACACAAACTTGTTATACTTAAATGTTGTAATTAGGCGTGACGTTCATTAATGATTGACAGAGGGAATATCTGTCTATCGAGAGGGGAGGTGGAGGTTACATCTATTAACTGTTGTCGCTTTGCAGCTCTTTCAAATGCTAATTGAGGTATGCGCCAGCCACTTGTCACATTTTGCCATAATTTTAATTGTTTAACTTATAATAGGCGCCACTTGAGACAGTCATCATCGGGCAAACAGGCAACAGGCATCAGTCGGTCTTGCAACATCTTCATCATCAACTGGTTTCGGTTTGCATTGCAATTTAATGCATTTGCTGGCGCCAAAAAATATGACAGCACACACAAATGATATTATCAGCAGATCTTTTGATGAAGACAAATGATATGCACAACATGTCTAATTAATTGCAAAATACCAAAGCTACGTTCTATGGACTTTGCACCCCCAACGGGAAGTGCATTTTTCACTGGGTCAAATGTGTGTGAAACTCACTTTGAGTGATAGCAATTCGCAAATGCAAAAGCACTGAGAACAAGACACGATGATTCACACAACACACTGTTGCCAAGAGCTACAGATATTTGCAGGCTATGCAACTAACGAACTTTCAGCTTCTAGAATCTTTCATATGATTGTAGCTCAGTCTAAGCGAGTCTTAGGTAGACGATGAGTAACATTGTTGACTTGCTTTAAAGATACGCGTAATAAGCTGTCACATGTACAGTGGGGAGCTAAAATGAGTACATGTTCACAACACTGACTTTCATCATTCATAAAAACAAAACCATACAAGGAAATCCAAATTTTTACAACTTTTACCCTAGGTCTTATGAAAAAAAAAAATTTTGTTGCAAAAAATTTCAAAAAATTTTAAAAATCTCTTCATTCGAATTTTTTAAAATTTTCTGAAAATGGCAAAAAAAAATGAACTTTTTTATGACCATGAGGAAAAGGTGCCTTTTTTGCCATACAAATAAAAATGTTGGATATTTGAAAAATCAAATTAAGCACTACAACTAAATATTTACAATATATATTTACGATACTTACATACGATATATATTTTTTTGTACAACATGATAACTTCATAAGTTTGCCAACGCTGATACGATATCCAAGCGGAATGACATTTAGATAATGATCTCTAAAATAACTAAAAATTAAAAATTAATTATTTCTGAACACTTAATTTTTTTGTCTCAAGGTATCGATTTGTAGATGTACAAAAATGTGGATATATTAAGTTTCTCTTGAATTCTTAAGATGTATTTGCCGACAAATTAAAGGAAGTTCAATTACTTGAGAATCGCTTTCATTGTTTTTTGTTTTATATAAGAGAAGATCCTACTTTTAAATGCAAGTATCTCCTATACAAATATCTTAAGCATTTGGCACGCTCTTAAAGGTATTTTAAAGCAGATGCCTGCAGGCTGCTGTCGTGGCACATTTCCATTCATAACTCTGAACTCTGGGCTGAATTCCTAATGCCCTCGCATTGTCAGTGATAGCGCCGGTAACGCCTTTTGGACAACGCACGGCAACAGCTCGACACGGCAGGCGGTCACATGCTATAAACAAAATGTGTGAAATTTTTACCTAAAATAAAAATGTTGAAAATGTACGGAACCAGAAGGATATACATACGATAGAATGCAAGGATATGAGGCAGACAGCGTGCTAAGGGGCGCACTGCGCTATGTCTGCATTTGATTTCCGTTTGCTTTAGTGAAACAGAGTGAGAGAGCTAGATAGAGTTACAGTAAGAGAGAGGGAGTGATTCCGTTACCGAATCACACCTCAAACACACACACACACACACACACACACACACACAGAGCAAACGCAGGCAAGCAAACAGCAATCGCATCCGTATTCGTATCGGACGGAGCCTGGGTAGATTTTCCACATGCCGTGGCAAACATTTGGCAAACACATGTGCACCAAAATGTGGCAGCCACACTCAGGAGATTGTCGAGGTTGAGGTATTTGCCGTTGCTCTGTATCTAGTAGATACAACTGTGTGTACCTACGCCTTTTGGTCACCAGTGGCTGCCTTTTGGCCTCTGCCTGCCTTGCAGATCGTTTTCTCTCTCCCTTCTGTCGCCCTGTCCTTTGTGTAAACAAATCAAATGGTCGTGTTTGTTGTTTTGCCTCGCGCCAACTCCAAACGCAGCAACTCAAAATTGGCCAGCAAATGTCTTTGTCAAGTCAACAGCGCCAAGCAAATTGCCAGCTTAAACAGCCAAAACGGAGACTCGACGTCGAATTGAGATGGAGAAATGAAGAAAAAAGTGGCGAAAACTTTTGCAAATCAGCTGAAATTATGAACTTCCGGCTGCAGTCAGCGGAAGTTCATTTTAACCCACAATAAAAGTTTGCATTCTTCAGCTGTGGGAGTGTGTTCGTGTGTGTGTGTGTGTGTGTGTACTTACACACATATTTTCATGTTCATGTGCAAAAGTTTTACGCTTATATAAGAGCATAAAATTTGCATTATTCACTTAAAACAAACAGCACAAACGCACAAAGCACACACACGGAGAAACTCACAGAGATAGAGAGAGGGGTAGAAAAACGAGATCCTTTTGCCTTTTCCTGTGGAAAACACTTTTTGCCGTTATGCACAAACAAACAGACAAACAAACAAACAAACAAATATTAAATGCAAATATAAATGCGCAAGAAAATTGCAAACATCGAGCCAATAGCATCAACTGAATGTGAGCTCACAGCCAAACAAATAACGATATATTTTGAGAAGCTATCGAATAAATGCAGGATATACTTGGGAACAGGAAAAGGGAAACAAAAGGAGTACGAGGTAGAGAAATCAGTTCCTGTTGACGGGCAGTACAATTGCAAGGTTGGTTTTGTTCTTCGATGCCACGTGTTGGTAATGGAGCTGTGAGTCAAACTTGGCGACTTTTAGATACTCTACATCGATTTTAAAATCGTTGAAAAGTATTGTTAGTAAAAATATTTTAATAAAATTTTACAGAAAGTAATATGGGGTGCACTTTTTATTCACAACATTTATGAACAACATTTCGACAATGTTTTAATGAAGGGATTATATTTGATTTGATATTAATAAAATTGTGTATTTTAAATTTAATTTTCATAGCGCAAAAGATCAGATATTAAATTATTTTAAAAATATTGATTGGATAATTTGAAATTTAGCTTCATTAATGATAAAGACAGTTTCTGATATGCTTAATAATTTCTAAACTATTGCTATATTAATTTTTATTCTCAGCCTGTTCTTATCCTTCACACAAAACTTTATTATTTATTTATTTATAAACAGTTTACCTACACCGTAAAATTATAAGTACGGATCTTTATCAGCTTTCCTATTTTTTCAAAGAAAAAACTTGGTTTTGTTGAGATGCTTCATTTTATGACAAATTTCAGGCAACGATTCCTTTTTTTTTTAGTGTATGTATTTAAATTCCGCCAATACTTGAACTAAATTTTTTTTTTACAAAACCAAAATTTAACAAATCAAAAAAGCGAAATATATTGTAGAATATAAAGTTATCATATTTAAACTAATGTATCTGAAAAACGCACAATTTAAAGATCGCACTTTCATCCCGTACCTTCCTATATTTTAAAAACAATAATGTACCCAATGCGTAGGGCATCTCAGAACTGCATTTTATATTCAAATTTATATTCAAAAACAAATATACCCAAAAGTATAGGGCATCTCGGAGCTGCATCAGTTTGATGACAACTCTCAGGCAAATTGCCTTTTAAAGTCCTCGAAGCTGTTGCCACCTCCGCAGTTAGTAGACTCTTCTTCAATCTTCCTTCAAGCAGACGCGTGCAGCGCAATAAAATGCAACGTTTTTCTAGTTTTCGATTTGAAAGGCAAACTTTTGCTGTTAAACTAACAAATACCAAGACAAACACATACTATACAACTAAAGCAACTCCAAGACGCCAGCCAGTCAGGCAACCAAAAAACTTAAGATGAGATTCAGATTCACATTCACATTCGCATTCAGAATTCCTATTCCTTTTCCGCTTTCCATATCCCCTTTTCGATTCGGAAACGGCACGCATGCAAATTGCGCTCAAGGATTTGAGAACATTTGGAGAATTTATAGTTTTCTGTTATTTACCGACAGGAAGTGCAATTCACAAATCGTTAGTTCAACGCAAGACACAAATCGAATCCAAGACTTTTTCCCAAGCAACTTTACTTTCATTTACCTTCTCAGGCACTTTGTGCCTTTGTTTGACTTGGCTCAATAACTGAACTGAGTGTGTGTGTGTTTGTTTGTTAAGTGTGTGTACATTTGTTGAGAGTAGTATCTGCCCTACAGCAGAACTTATAATCAACAGCTTTGGCGGCTTAAAACTCAGCAATGAAAATGAAACCCCACAAAACTATTTCGAATATGTGTGTGGATAAGTATTTCAAAATAACATAAGTATCTGTGGCCATAGACTGCCAACCAGGAGGCAGCTTTCGAGAAAGTTTCCTCATCTCGTTCCCATCCTCATCCTTGTCTTTGTCGTTGTGCAATTCCCAAAATGCGGCCCGTGTGTGCATTTAAGCCACTTTTACTGAAACTTCACATTAATTTCAATTTGCTGCCAGTAAAAGTTTTTCATGCACGTCCGCAAATTGCTTTTGGGGACTCACTGACTGTGTGTATGTATCTGTGTGTGTGTGTGTATCTGTGTGTGTGGGTGTATAAGAACTTTAACACTTTGTGGCCAAGAGGTGTTCCATATAATTCCATATATATGAGCTCGAGTTCTCGATCAAAGCAAAGTGAAGCGACAAACTGGTAAATATGGCTGCATTTGAGAGTACCCGACTGTGGGAGACCCCGTACTTAATTTTTTTTTTCAGCTTTTCTCCTTTGCCTTTGCTCCAATATGCGTAAAAGTATTATTTGCATATTTTTTAATTTATGATTAAATTTTGAAATATGAAAATATGAAATTTTGTTATATCATGTGTGAAATATTCAAAACTGACATGATTTTAATAAAATAAAAAAATTTATTAAAAATAAAATGTTTGTTTTGTACCATATTTTTTATAAAAATACCAATAAAAAATATAGCTTGCTAAAATTCTAAATATACTTGATCGGCTTAGAATATACAGCAGCCTACATACCAATTTTGGAGGCTCTAGCTTTTACAGAACTATGTACACAGACAGAAAAACAGGCAAGCAGATGGACAAATCAAACGATAATGCTCACCCTTTGTACATTTCATGTACAGGGTCTACAAATGAATGACAAATAAACACAGCTCTTGCCTGAGATGTGTTTTGCTTTTTTGGCTTTGTTTTTTTGACCACCCAAAAAATGGTTCGCGGAAAGCACAAGACAAACACACACCAAGATGGAGAAGTAGAAAAACAGAACTGAAATGCGAAACGTGCTGAAATTTGCTGGCATTGCAATTGGAGCAACAAATGAAATCTGAATTCGGCAAAACGAAACGAAACAAAACGAATCAAAATCAAAATCAAAAAGCCACCTTATGAGGAGAGTCAAAAGCAGAGAGACGCCCACATACGAGTACTCGTAAAATGACGTGCTCCAGATGATGTCTGTCTGTCTTTCTGTCTGTCTGTCACAGACCGACAGCTGCCTGCAATGAAATCATTTTTGAGTTGCCTGATAAATTTTGCATCTGGGATGCGAACCCTCATTAGTCTTAATAGTTAAACGAGCAACTTAACTCAAGTTCTGGCCAAGATGTGCCCATTAATGAGAGTCTGTAAATTTGGCCAGTTACATTTTATAAATTAGTCCACATATGAGGCACACCTTTAAGCTTAAGATATTTGTCTTTGGGTCACTAAATGTCCCTCCTTTCTTCAACCCTTTTCCGTTTGGGGCAGGGTTAAAGTGAAGCCTGGCACACGGCGCACACTTGTCGCCTGTCAGTGTTGCTCTTGCCTTGTTCTCGTCCCTTTTTGCTTTGTAATCCTTTTTATTTGCTTGTTGTGCAACTTGTGAGCTTGTCTGCTTTATATCCTGCGGGACATGCAAACTTATTAGACAACTTTTGCCCCAACTCTCTGGTGATAAAGACGCCTCGCCTCTGAATGCCAAACAGCAAAACATTTTCTCCGACTCATTTACATACTTATATGGGATGCAGTCCGTTGGAGAGTTGAGATAGTAGAAAGGTTTCTTATTCTTAGTCTTAGTTGTTGATACAACTACACTATGAGTGTGCTTTCAGATATGACAAGTACTTTTCTGTACCTATAATTTGTTACTCATAATGGAGTCTTATCGTTTATGCGGCTTAGAATGACTAACAGTGTAACTGAGTCTTAAGATTTGTTCTTATCTGTGTTCATTTATTTTTAGAATGCTGGGAAACAATCGATTGTGTTCTCGCCTCATTGAAATCTACCTGCCTTATCGGCAAATACTACATTTAAAGTATATTATTTTCATATCTTTATGTTTACTTTAGTGTGCTATTAAAATGTATTTAGTCTTGCGATGTTAGCCCACGAATTTTGTAACCTATCTGTATATACAATTGGACATGATATAGAGAGTGAATTTATTCAATCTTAAGTAAAACTCGATTTTACCTTCTTTATCTGAATGACAACTTTCGTCTTGATCTATAAAACAATCAAATAAAACTGATGGTCAACTCTGAATTGAAATTACACTCAATATTGATTATTCTAGTTTTATTTTTATTTCTAAATAATAATAATAAATAATAAAATAAATTAAGAAATGAATAAATAAATGAATAAATTAATTGGTTTATAAATTTCACAATATTATTAAAGATAAGGTCATACCATTTTTAAACATTTAGCGATCATATTATTAATAGTATTTTGTGAACTATTCTAGCTTTCTAGTATTCCAAAAATCTTATTTTATTTTTAATCACCACGTACTTGCAGTGTCCTTGTTGTGTCAACAACTTGCAGACAACATTGTTGCCACAAATCAACTTGCAGCTTGTCAAGTTCAATGCAATGTCATCTTAAATTTACACCTGGCAAATTCAGAGGCGCCTTGTCTCACGGTTAACCTCGGGATGTGTGTGTGATTATATCGTTAGAATGGCAACCTCGCAGACCACCCAGTGCGTTTGGCTTTTTGCAAAACAAACAGAACGTCACTCAAAATGGCAAATCGAGCAAAACTGTGCCGTAGGCAAAATGCTTGGACCAAAAAAAAAAATCAAAAAAAAATTGCAGCATTTGCAATTTCAATGTTTCAATCTTGGCTGGCATAAATAGCCGTGTGTGTTTATGTTGGCAGCACTTGAAAACGAGGCAGTAGAATACGTGGAAACATACAGCAGAGACCACCCAGAGGCAGCTGCCGACTGTCTGACTGTCTTACTGTCGGACTCTGAGACTGTTGTCGGCCCTAAAAGTTCAAATTAATTACAATTAAAAGTTTGTGCGGCCCACAAACACCAAACAACAACACCTTGGCCAATAAAATTGAAATTTATGGGTCACACATGAGCTGAGCGGCCCAAGATGCTTGGCAACTTGGCTTATTAATTACTAAACTGAGTCAAGACACGACTTGGGCTGCCTGTGGCCAAATTTGTCTTACTCGAGAGTGGACCGCAAGTCAAGACACGGACACACCTCCGTATCTTAGAATATCCCTTCATAAACCGACTGATTCATTTAACTACTTAAGCTATTACCCCGCATCTAAAGAAAGGGTTTGTGAGTTTGCCAGTCTGCTGATAAATTCACAGTTTTTCCTTCACAATATGTAAGCGTTTTCCTGTGCTTCACCTAAGTGTTGCCTCGCTGATAAGCCAAGAATTGTGAACTGTGGACCAAGGGGCGGGCTCAGTGTGTGTGGCACATGTGCCGAGTCGACTCCCTGATGGAAACCACATAATAATTCTCGAGAACAATGTAAGCGTCAATTGTGCATGGCCAAATGTGTGTGCGAGTGTGTGTGTGTGTGTGTGTTGGCCTGGGTGTACTTATGTGTGTATCTGCATGTGGGTTGCTGCTCCACGGAGACGTTGCCCACATTGCTGCAGATGTAAACGTCATGGGATAAAGGAGGAAAGGACGAGGACGATGAGGACGACGACGGCACATGCCACACGTCAAGTTGAGAAATTTAAATTAAAAACCTTTTTGCATGAAATATTTTTGTTGCTATTGTATGCCAGTATTATATTTACTTATCATTGTTGTTGTTGTTGTTATTCTTCTTGCAACATTTTGCAAGTGCTGCCTCAGTGTAGAAACTACTCGTAATATAAAAGAGAAGAAGTCATGTTTAACAGTTTAAACAATGATTAATACAAGAATCTTAGAGACTTTTAATTACATGATGTTTCAGTTGTATTTTTCATAAAAATCAGTCAAAAATTGTACTAAGAATTGTGAGAGATCGGGCCAAAATTACTTAACAAACACGATCTGACTTTATAATTCTTTAGAATAACATTGTAATTATACAATTCGAATTATTATTATGCAAGAAAAAAATATATCAAACCATTTGAAAAACTTTGTTTTTTTATTATTATTTTTTTTTAAATAAAGTATAGAATTGTGTAAGAAAAAAATGTATCAAACCATTTAAAAAACATTATGTTTATTTTTATTATTATTATTATTATTCAACTATCCTTATTCTGTCAAAAAAAAAAATTTTCATATAGAAAAAATGCAGTTTCAATAAATACAAATTGTACATTTATAAATATGAAAAATAAACTAGATTTTCAGTTATTTTAATCTGTATCCGAATAAGGGTGTTGAATATATGTACATAGTTCAACTTTGAGATACATTCCATGTAACATTTTTCATAAAGAAATCTGGAATCTTTTGTTAATGCGTTTGGAAATTTTCGTTTAACGATAAGTAAAAAGGGTTAAAAGTAGAAGAAAAAGTGTTCTGTATAATAAATAAATATATGCAGCTACAGCTTAAGTAGAAATATAAGTTTCTGGCTGGATTTATCAGCTTTGAGTTAGTTTCATACAATAAATAATTCGACTTGAGCTTGAATGCCTATAAAAGTAAATCAGCCTGATGTTCTTTATATTTCTTTTTTCTTTGTATAAATTCTTTAGCTTGACTATGTTTTCTTTGTGTTTTTTTCACATATGCTTCGTTTGTGGCGCCAATTAATTTGTGTGCTTAATTCAGCTAATTATTCCAGGCAATAAAATTCTCAATAGATGCGTAGATTGTGTTGCATGTGGCAAGAGATGAGAGAAAGAAAGAGAAAGAGAGTGAGAGAGACAAGAGCTGGGGCACGTGTTGGAGTAAAACGAGGACACGTTCAGGGACACTTTTAATTCAATTCGCAAAGGTTCCTTGGCTGTGTCTCTACATTTTTTTTATATTTAGCTTAACAAAGCAAATAAAAATAGAAATAAAAAACGAACAAGAAAAGCAACGGCGACATTTAAATTCAAATTGTTCAAGACGCTGACAAAGACGACGGCGCCACACGTCGGATTAATTTTATGTGCGCCAAGCAGGACTATCCTCTGTCCCGTCTCTGTCTCTGTCGTTGTCTCCAACTCCCACATCCACTTCCACTGACTTCCTCTCGGTTCAATTAGAGTCAACTCGAAGGAGGAGGAGGGGCAAGGGGCGGGGATGGGTTCGGTCCATTGCCATTGGCTGTGCGAGCAGTCATGCAATTGTTAAAATCGAATTAAGCCACGGTGTCGCATACTTTTGATCTCCTTGACGCCGCCAACGTCGCACAGCCAATGAAATGTTGCAAATGCCCCCACAGTCCCCTCCACCCCCTCGCCCCTCACATTTGCTGTATAGTCTGCGAATGTCCTTACGTTGTCCTTGCCAGTCACTGCCAATGCCCGATTTGCCACTCTCACTGAGGTATCTCGACCCGAAAACAAGCTCCCATTTCCATTTCCATTTCTTCACTTGAGCTCCTTCATTGCGATTGCGATTTCGGTTTCAATTTCAGTTTCTCTCGTTGTCTCTGTCTCTGTCTCTGGCGCAAATGAAATTAAATGAAGATTAGTCGTGTGCTCGCTTCCAGATTATTCCAAGAAATAAAAATCCTCCTAAGTTACGAATACTCGTACTCATAGTACTCATTCAACCACTCGACTCTCTCCTATCTGTGTACTCATTATTTTTTCGTTTTGTCTCCTTCGCGGCGGCTTTCATTTGCCTTTTTTATTGCGCTTGAGGTGATTTGGCCAAGTTCGCCGCCCCCATTAGAGCCAGAAGAGGGGGCGTGGATACAAGCTTGACATTAGCGTTTGTGCTCAAATCTTTCCAAATCACAAGCTACATTTGCCACACAAATGATGGCCAGCTTTGCTTTGCTTAACCAACGAGCTCTTAGATGTTCTCTGCAAAGATACAACATTTACTTAAGTGCGTTGTTTAGTGTATTGAAACCTGTTCTGATTGCCGATTAAGTATTTAGGGCCGTTTTAATGTCCAGTTAATTTTTATCAGTGTGACATTATTAAATTTGACATAATTTTTTATGAATTTTGGGTTAAATTGACAGTTATCAAACTAAATATTGAAAAAATGGGCTTAAGAGTAGCAAAAAAAGAGGCATTCATTGTCATTTATAACAATGTTTAAAATTCATTTCAAATAAGTGTGAAATTAATCTACACCGTTAGTCAAAAACATACTTAATAATAATTTTTGTTTCTCATAAAATTCCACTTGCATCTCAAGTCAGAGATCAGCTATATTTTGGCCACTATGCGAAACTAAGTAATATGAATGTAATACTCATAGATACTTACTTATTCTCAAAGCCCACATGCTCTATTCAGGGAAACTCACTTAAGCGTTGTAAGTATCTGCAAGTGATCTTTCTGTTTAGTAACTAAAGAGATTTTTTAATTATTGACTTACTTTCAGTATTACACGGATTTTCATGCTCTTGTCTCGCTCATTCATGCAAAGCAACTGAATGAGATCACTTCATGTTTGATTTATACTTATTTATTTTAATTACTATCATTATCAACTTTCTTATCGTCAATGACAGGCAAGAATTATTTTCTTTTTTTTTAAGGGTACATTCATTACCCTGTTCTCAAATAAATGGTTTTTGACTCAATAAGTCTATACTTGAGTTGAGTTGTCATGCTGATCTTTGCCATGGATTGTTTAAGAAGTAATGTGGAGTTTACAAAACTGAGATGTGATTCATCAATGCTATTTAAGCTATAATGCTAATATGAAATTATTCTGTAAACTTTTCTCTCTTGGCAGCTGAGGTTAAGCTAAAGTACCTAGCATTTAATTAACCCTCTTCACGCCTTGGCCAGCTCCTTCAACACGTGTTCAATTAAAAAACTTGTCGTTAATTGCTAACCAATTTGCTTTCATCACACAACTGCCGGACACTTGCCTGTTTTCCCAGTTTTGCCTGTCTCAGACTGAACATCTACTTTACACTCGGTTCGCAGTTCTTTTGCTTGGTTGATGAGCCGCAGCCGCTGGTTTTGACATTTTTTGCATATTAATTGAAGACAAGGAAGGCGTCGGACTTGGAGTCGGCCACCCTTGGCTTAATTTGCGGTAAGTTCATTAAGTAATAAAACATAAATTTCATTTTTTTCTTGTTGTTCTTTTTCGTGGCATTCCCCATCTATATATATTCCTTTTTTTTTAATGTTTTGCATATTTCTTTAATGAATTAATTCTGTTTTGGTTTTGTTGATTCACCGTTCAGTGGACTTGATAAAGGCGCAAAGTCGTTGCCAATAAAAAGGCCAACGCAAGGGGAAATATTTAAAAAAAAAAGTTTTATTTTCATAATTTATGCGAAACCAAAACACAGTGAGAAAAGCGGAAAACGTGTTTTCATCAACTTTTTTGACTGGACTCTGGTCTCTTAATTATGCGTTTGCCACAAAACTTTTCTATAAATTTTGGTGGTAAACTTGTTTTGCGTTTGAAATAAAAAAACAAAAAAAAACATGTTTTGCATTCAAAAATTTCTAGATATTATTTTTCCCCAATTTAATTGACTCCTTTGGGCATGATAAAAATTTGTTGCATCAAATTGCGGCAACACTTACGACGAGTGTGCTGTTAAAGCGTGTCGCGGGGTCGAATGAATATTTGTATATATTTTGTATATTCTTTGAAAACTTGTCACTTTTTTTTCATGTAGTCAAATTTGTTGTTGTTGCTTTGTTGACATATGTGCCCGCAAATGAGCCGTGCAATTGCCGTCGTGGCCTCGCATATTGACAGCTCCAGTTCCAGTTCCATCTCAGCTCCTTCTCCAGCTCCAGCTTCGTCTTCGTTTTCAACTACAAGCTGCGATGCATTCACGATTCAAGATTGAAGTGCACTTCTCGCGGGAATCGTCTCAAATTTCAGACGTGCGCACAGCTTGTGACTGACAACTATTTCGTCTGTCCTCCGTCTGTCGTCTGTCTGTCCAGCTGTCTGTCATTCCGTCGATTTTCTATGTGAACATTGCCCCACGTTTGTCTCTCAGTCTCTGATAAGCGTGTCGATATACGTGCCGTATGCCGCACACAGGAGAGACAGTTTACACTGTGCAACAAAGTGCTAAGATCTCTGATTAAAATTAAATATATTTACTGAGTTAAGTTTTTAACTGAGAGATACAATTTGATATTATAATTAATTCATTTACGTAAGAATATTTTTCAGTAACTTAAGCCGTAAACAATTTAATAATTTTTTTTTTTTTTTTTTTATAGATCACAATTTTAAATGAGTTCCTTGATTTTAGAATTTGCAACAGCTATAGGCACTAAGTTTGTTCCCTATGTCGGAGTATATAAGTGTAAATTCTTGGCATCCAAATGAATACTTTTTTAATGAATCCTTTATTTCATTAAAACACTTCATTATCATAACCTTTTTCATTGATAACGAAATGTGACTTTCAGTATCATTCGATTCTTTAGTAAGAATGAAAACGATCCTAACGTTTTAACTAAATTAATGATAATGCTTATGATACCTTCCATATTATCTACACAAAATTTCAATACAAAAATACAGGGTCTAAGCTTTGTCGAGCACACTAAACTGCAGCATTAATTACTGATCAAATTTTCAATGCTCAAAACTGTTGTTGCCCAGTGTTTGTTTGACAAACGTCTGTCTTTATGCCTGCCTGTCAACAGACAAATAGTCAAGCATTCGGCAAGTATTTAGTGAATACAAATGAATAGTTGCTGGGGTAATTAGTTCAGTTACCTTAGCTGAGCTGAGTGAATCGTCGAATTGTCAGCTAATTCTCAGTAGATGATTTAACTCAATTCTTATCAGGGTATCAGAGCAGAGCAAAAGATTGCAGCTTATCTGTGACGCTGTACATACGCGTCGTAGTTCACCTATGACCTCGTGATAAGGCAGACAGTGAATTCAAGTCTGAGGTACGATTCGATTGATCATCCATGTGTTCGTCGCATTCCGTTTTCAACTCTCAACGCGCCATGTTGCATCAATCTCTGTGGTCGCTGTCGCTGCTGTTGCCGCTGCTTCTTGTGGCATTGTCCCACGCCGAGGTGGTGCACTATCAGAACTGTGTCGATTCTGTGGATGAGTGCACCATCGATGAGGTGCGTGTGGATCCTTGCCCCCCAGGCGGCCCAAAGAGCTGCCTGCCACATTCGTCGTCGTCGTCCGACCAAAATGAGCTTCGATTTCACGCCCACATTCGATGCGGAGACTCTGGATGCCAGTTTGCATTGGGTGAAGAGTGAGACGGAGCTGTTGCCGCTCATCACAATGGACCGTGAGGCCTGCAAGGCGACGAGTTGTCCGGTTAAAAGTGGCCAACAGCAAACCTACGAGCTAAACGTGCCCATTGAGGCCAAGTTCCCTGTTAGCTCCTACATCATCCGTTGGGCCCTCAAGGATCCCGTGAGTGGCAAACGTTGCTGCTTCAATTTGGACATCAAAGTTGTGCGCTAAAACCAACCGTGTGCTGCAATAAAATGCATTCTTTTTTCAACGAAATAATTCAACGAGTTTTTCTTAAATTATTTCCATCTGTCATTTGTGGCTTATGACACTCTGGGGGCAACGAATATTGGCCAAATATTGCGTCATAGCCATCAACCTGCGATGCTAATTAAACGCCAAGGCCTCGGGCAGCGTTAAATCAACAGGGAGTCAAAAGAACTTTGATTGAACTTTTGGGTGCTATAAAAATCTCTCTTCTCTTTCTCTCGGTGGAGATTCTTGTCTCGGCTACTTATCAGCGTCGTCAAACAATTAAAAATTGAGCACTTAAGTTGTGGTCATAAAATCATTTGTTTTTCTTTTTATTGTTTTTTCTATACAATTTTTTGTTCTGTTCTCTTTCCCTTCGCGGTGGAAAATTCAAATAGCAATAATTTTAAATCACTTTCTGTTCTCGTTTTTCGTTTTCGTTTTTTTTTGTTTACCTAAACGAGAAAAATGTTTACGCTTTTTTTCGGATTGTTTCCAAAATTGTTTGTCGCGTTGTGGGGCAAAAGAAAGCTGATAAGCACAGCATTTTAAGCCCCGACCCCATATATAATAACAGCAACAACAACTACAACCACTTGAGTAAATAATAAACAAAAGCAAATGACAAACGAAATTTCGGAACACGGTTCCTTGTACAGTCAGTCTTTAAAGGCAACTTTGTAGCGAGCATACATATATTTCTTATAATTTATGTGGAAATGAAGATTGTAATTGGAGAAGAGATCAACTAGTTGAGGGTGCCACTCTCGCCGTACTTATAGCCGAGTATATAGGGCGTCTTGGTCAGCTGTGACATGATCTGGCACTTGACAGTCTCGAAACAGGCGGTGGCATCCACATAGACCACCTCACGTCGATGACTGAGATAGACATTGAGTAGGGTCTCACTTTTGCGAAACTGTTGCATCTGTCGCTCCAGATAGGTGATGTTATCCTGTGGACTCGGAGTGTAGCTCCTCATCAGATGCCGCATCCTGGCCATACGCTCATCGATCTGTAGGAAGATCAAACGATTCGGAGGCACAGTGAATCCTTCGAAGAGTTCGCGTGCCTCACAGCGATTGTTGGGATAATTGTACAGTATCCAGCCACGATGCAGTGCATCCTCCTTAAGCAGACGCTCCTGTATAATGTTGCCAATTGCCTCGGAACGTTTGATCACGCAATCCTGTTCTATTCCTTGCTGCAGAAGCAATGCATTCTCGTCCTGCCGATGGCCATTGATGTGATGATAGGATAATGCATCCGCATCCACGATGAGCAGATTCCAACGCTCGGCCAGCACGTGGGCCATCGTGCGACGTCCCGATCCGGGTCTTCCATGCATCACAATGCGATGGAAATAGTTCTTGGGCAGCTGGAAATAATCCGCCGCAATTCCCAGATGAAATGCAGTCAATGCCTTCGAGTAGATATCCTGTGCAATCCGACGAATATTCTGGCCCATCCATTGTCGCACATCCTCGACGGACTCCACAGACAACTCTGCCAGCAGACGACTCATGATATCCACCAGCTTGTGCTTCTCCATGTAGAACATAAAGCCAGCGCTGTATTTGACAATCAGAGACTTGTCCAATTTGTTGGGAAATGACATGATTCTAACCTTAACTGAGGCAGGAAAGAGCAGATAATGGCTATAAATATGTAAGCGATATTTGCAAGATATGTATATATTTTCTTTAATTTTTTGTTTGTATCTAATTGTCGTGTTTATAAAGCTATACACTAGGATTTAACAGTAGGTGAACGAATTTGAAGTGATTGGCAAAGATATTTGGTTTGACTTTGGAAGCTGAAATGAATTCAAAACAAACTAAAATTATTTCTTTACCATATAGAAAAACTAAAAAGAATTTAATTAATAAAAATATATGAAATAATTATTAATATAAAGTATATAACATTTTTTAACAAATACAAAGTTTAAACAAATTTTAACAAATTAAGGCCCTATTCTCTTTCAGCAAAAAATTTTTTTCGACTTTTTTTTTTTGCATTTTTTTATAGCTTGGACATTTAAGAATATAACCCTAAAAGGGTTTTTTGAAATTCGAAGTACTTTAGGAGTTATGGCCTTTTTTGTCCAGCAATGTTAATGTTAATGCACGTGGAGTCAAAACTTTGAACGCGTTTATCTCGAAACCACGTTTTTCGAGCTGGCGGCCACGATTCCGCCAGTTCTACTGAACCGATTTGGATGAAACAAAGTTTAATCGACGTAGAATTGTCACCATTCTGGTCCGTAGTAAAATAAAATTTTTGCGATTTTTTTTACTATTTTTTTTTTACACTAAACTACAAAAAAATGGGTCCAAATCGATTTGTCAATTTCAAGTGGCCGCCATTTTCTCAAAAAAAATCGCAAAATTTTTATTTTACTACGGGCCAGAATTATATCTATACTGATTATAACCTCGTCCTCGTATGATGTTAAGGCTTACATCCAAAACATTATACAGGATCCTGATATTTTGGTGGATAAATTTAATTTTAATTACCCTAGGGAAATCTCTTCGTTCAAGATATCGTGTTCGGAGAAGGTTTTTGACAAGATTTGTCATCAACACTTCTGGCCCGAACATATCTTTGTCGCAGAATACAAGGGAAATTCTACTCGAAAGAGAGATCGGGCTCCGATCTCAGGTGCTGGTTCCTCTCCATCTGCTTCATCTTCAAATGAAGCATCAAAAAACTAACTTCCTCTTTAACTCTTGCCTATCAAAATGTACGAGGCCTTAATAGTAAACTCTCTAATCTATATCTCAATAGTCATTCTTTTGATTTCGATGTCATTTGTTTTACTGAGACCTGGCTCAAGCCTGCCACATCGGACTTTTCTATTTTTTCGTCCAAATACTCTATATATAGATGTGATCGTATAGCTCGTAAAGGTGGCGGAGTGATGTTGGCCGTGGATTCTAATCTGTCCTCCGAACCTATTTCAACCACATTTAATTCTGACATTGAGTTTATTTGCGTGAAAGTTTCTTTTCTTAAATTTTCAATCTATTTAACATGTTCTTATATTCCACCCCTTTCTGATAACACTTTATATGATAGTCACCTGACTGCTATTAAATTTATATCATCTTTACTTTCTCACACTGACTTGCTTTTTGTCTTTGGTGATTTTAATCTTTCAGATGTTCGATGGTTTTCCTCAAATGACTCGCATTCACTTTTTCCTGATAGCTCTCATGAATTTATTGACGGTCTTTCTGAGCTTTCTTTGGTGCAAATCAATCCTGTGTGCAATTCTATTAACAGAACACTTGACCTGTTATTTGTATTGGACTCTGATAATAGCATCGTATCCAGGATTGATCCATTGGTAACTCCGGAAGACCCTTACCACCCAACTCTAAACGCACATATTAATTTACCTTTGTGGCCTGTTGCTCTATCATCTCAGCCACTTGAGCGAGTACGGAGTTTTTGTAAAACTGATTTTAATAAGTTAAACACTCTGATTTCATGTTCTGATTGGTCTCAACTATACACATGTTCTGACTTGGATAATGCCATTAAGCTTTTTTATAATACTCTTAACTCTTTTTTTGACATCTGTGTTCCACTTGTATCACCAATTAGTTGCAATAGACCTCCTTGGTTCTCTAGAGAATTATCACATTTAAAAAATGTGAAATCCAAGCAATTTAAAAAGTATAAAAAATCTGGAAATCCTTATGATTTCTCACGATATTTAATTACCTGCTCTAGTTTTCTAGTTCTTAACTCACAATGTTATAATAATTACTTGCGACGTTGTAAGCTTGAATTCTCTAAAGATCCGAAGCAATTCTACAAATTTGTAAACTCTAAACGTAAAGCCTCATCATTACCATCTTCTGTTGTCTTCAACGATATTCAAGCTAATACTGATCAATCCATAGCAGATTTGTTTGCTGACTTTTTCCAAACTACTTATTCTACGAGTAGTTTCCGTGTTGGCCAGCCTTACCCGTATAGGTTAAGCTGTTCTAACTGTATTTACAGCCCTCTAATCACAGAAAGCTCGCTTCTTTGCGATCTTAAATCGATTAAGCCAGTGCACGCACCAGGTCCCGATGGTGTGCCTGCGTCTGTACTTAAGTACTGTGCAGAATCGTTATGCGGACCATTACATAAGTTGTTTACTTTGTCCGTTGATTCCTCCTCTTTCCCAGCGCTTTGGAAAGATTCTTATATTATTCCTCTTCATAAAAAGGGTATTAAGTCCGATGCTCAGAACTATAGGGGTATTTCCAAGTTGTCTGCTATTCCGAAGATGTTTGAGAAAATTATAACCTCACATCTTCAACACTTATGTAGCTCTATTATCTCACCTACTCAACACGGGTTTATGAGATGTAGATCTACAACCACTAACCTACTAGAGTTTACTTCCTTAGTGATTAAAGGGTTCAAGAAAAAGATGCAAACTGATGTTATTTATACTGATTTTAGTAAAGCTTTTGATTCCGTTAACCACTCTCTACTCATTCATAAGCTTGATCTTCTTGGTTTTCCATACAATCTTCTTCTTTGGATTTCAAATTATTTAAGTAACAGAACACAAAGAGTTATTTTCAAAAATTCATTTTCAAAGTCAGTTAAAGTTACTTCTGGAGTACCGCAAGGTAGTCATCTTGGTCCACTACTCTTTACGTTATTTATAAATGATCTTCCATCTTTATTATCTCACTCCCATGCTATCATGTATGCGGATGACGTCAAGCTTTGTTTATCGTATAGCGATCCTTCTTCTTTTAGTCTCTTGCAAGCAGACTTAAATGCTTTCCATCTTTGGTGCCAAGATAATTTATTAAATCTCAATAGTTCAAAATGTAAAGTTATGACTTTCTATAGATCTTCCCGCATTATTTCACAGTACTCACTTAATGGCATTATATTGGAATGCTTAAATGATTCCGAAAGATCAGTTAATGACCTGGGTATAGTACTAGATCATAGACTGAAATTTGATAAGCATATTGCTATAGCTGTCAATAAAGCAATGGGAGTTCTCGGGTTTATTAAGCGATGGTCCAAGGAATTTGATGATCCCTTTACTACTAAACTTCTTTACACGTCTCTTGTGCGTCCAATTCTTGAATATGGATCATGTGTGTGGTCTCCTCAATATGAATCCCATCGTGCCAGGATAGAGTCGGTTCAAAAACAATTTTTAATTTTTGCTTTACGCGGCTTGAGTTGGAACTCGGAAATTCAGTTGCCTTCGTATTCTAGTAGACTTCTCTTACTCAATCTTCCCTCTCTTACTAACCGTAGAACTATGCTTGGAGTAATGTTCATCCACAAATTACTGCACGGTCATATAGACTCGGCGAATTTGTTGGAAGAAATAACCTTCAATGTACCTTCTAGAGTAACTCGTAACTTTAATCCTTTATATCTCCAACGTTGTTTCACTAACTGGGAATTGCACGAACCTCTTCGTACTCTGTGTGCAGATTATAATAGACTGTACCCTACGATTAGTTTCGAGTGTTCTCCGCTCAATATTAAAGCCTCTATATTATCATGTCTAACTAATATAACCAACTAACTACTCATTAATATCATTTTGGTCTGATTGGGTTTTTCTGGGTTTTCCCCAATCCTAGCAACAAATGTTGGGCCAATCATTTTCTTTTTCATTTTAGATTCCCCAGAGAATTTTAGAATCTTAATTTTAAACTTCATTTTAATTTATTTTGTAATTTAATATATATATATTTTATAATTTTAATGTATTATTTGCTGTGTCGGCTGCTTTTAGCCAGACAATAAATAAATAAATAACCCCGTTTTTTTTTTTCATTTCCGACGCTCCGGAGACCCGGAATCGTGGCCGCCGTGACGACACCTTTTTTTTCAACCACCAACTTTGAAGTCTCATTACTTTTTGAACACCCATTACTAATTCAATAAAAAAAACAAAATTCAAATATCTTTTTGCGTTTTCAAATGAGAATTTTTTCAAAAAAGGTCCAAAAACAGCAAGCTGAAGGAGAATAGGGCCTTAAAAAAATATAAAATACGTTTACTTTCAAATTGTTTTTTAACGAAAAACTAAGTACTAATGAAGTTAATTAAATAATTTATTTTAAAAAATAGTAAAAATTGATTCATAATTCCGGAATTTCGAGATTTGAAAACTATATTTTTGAAGCTTCTACTCGAATAATAAATAAAAGAATTGGAAATATTAAATTCTACATTAAATAATGAAAATTTGTTATTTTCAAATCATTCTGAAATTTATTCATTCTGAAATTTATGCGATTTAGAATTACGATTAAAGCCGCACAGTTCTATTTGTGGAGTGACCACTGTAGCTTTCGTTGACCAGGACGGACCTTTTGTTTTGTTTATCCCTTTGATTATCTGTTATTATATTGCCATAAGGGCCATTACCATTTGGCCAACTGTCCAAGCAAGGAGTTCTTTCTCAGCCGGAATGATTTGAAACAGAATGGAATGGAGTGGGATGGGATGGGCAATTCATTGCACATATTAATTACATCCGTTACAATATTAGAAAATGGCGCGCAGTTCCGGCCAGAACGAGCAGCCAAGAAAAGACCAGGGCTATAATGGGCTGGCTAATGTGTTGCCAGGCGGCGCTGTAAATTGGCATCATATGAGAACTGAACACCCAGCAACTGGAACTAAAACTGAAACTGCGTTGGTGACAATATTTTGCTGCGAATTATGACAGCTCTTTTGTCTGAGCGCGCACATTAACAATTTAAAAAGTTATCTTGGCCTCGGTTGGACTACAACTCCGAAGGAGGTTTTTGGCCAAAAGCAAAGTGTTGCCAAATGGCTGTCATACTTTATATTGTCTTATGAGCTCGTTTCTCGCTCTCTCTGTCTTTTTCTTTGCCTGAAGAAGGCTAAGCAAAAATGCAAGCATGCCACAGACTTGTCTTATGCATAGTCATATAACGAGTTGTGGTTGTTGTTGTGGGTGTGTGTGTGTGTTTTTGTGGGTAGAGTGGCTAATAAAAACTGGAATTCTATGAAAAATTGTTTCCTGTTGCCATGTTGTCCTGCCTGCACTGGCCATATTGTTATGCCAAATATGCTGTTAATATCTTGCACATACTAATATTGCTTAGTGCATTTGCTTTTCTCTTTAGTACTTTGACTTGAGCAGCTGCTGCTTCAGCTTGAGCTTTAAGCAAGATGAGTCACATTTTAATCATATCAAAATATGAATACTCAAATGAATGACTTTTTGGGGCTGTCGCGTTGTTGTTCGCCACAAAGCGCAACAACTTTTTAATTAAAGTCAAAGCGCAAAAAGCGAAATGCAAAATGCGAAACTGACGACTTGCGATTGCGATTGCGACAGCAGCCGAAAGCAAACTCAGTACTCAAATATGCTAAATTACATTTCATCACAATATTCATACGAGCACGAATACGAGTACTTGTACTTGTACGAATACGTATCGTATCCTTTTTTAATCACAAACTGACTGAATCAAAAGGCGAACCACATATAAAAAATCTGGCACAAACATCATCGCACTGTCCTCAGACGCAGTTTCGCTTATCACAAAATAAGCACAGACACTTATGACCAAAAGACTAAGTACAGCATCATTAGACTTGATATTTAAATATTTTAAATGTAACAGAAAATTTTGTGAAAATAGATGATTGAAGTAAAGACTGCTTTTAGAGCTCTTTTTACTATTTTTTTTAATTTATAGTCATTTTTGACGCCTTAAATTAATATAAAAAAAAAGATAGAATTACTAGCTAGAATTTTCAATTGCATTTAAAGTACTTCAGTTAAAAGCTCAGTGAATTATAAATTTTTAATTTGTTTTAATGAGTTTTATTTTCTAATTAATTTGAATAAATTAAAAAAAAAAATGAGTACATTTCAACTTGCATCTTAAAACATATACAGTGTACAAAAAATTATAGAAACGAGAGACATTAATATATTTTGAACCAATTTTTTTTTAGAATATCATAAAAAGCTGTGCATTAATATAGAATCCGTTTTATTTTGTTAATTTTTTAAACATTGCCTAAAAGGTATCGATACAAATTTAAAAACTAATAAAAATAAATATTTTCAAAAGAATTTCAAAAATAAAAATATAATTATTGCTACTATTATTTTACCCCTAACCGTACTTGAAAGTCGAGTGATGCTGGTAAACTTATTTTGACTATAAGTGTAGTCTCATATAGTCTCCCTATTGAACGAGGGAAAGGAATTGTGAAGTGTCGTTTTTTCTCTATGCGGCAGATTGAACGATTGAATGAAGCTGCCGCAAAATGAGTACACCCAAATGGTCAGTGTGAGTGGCAAAGTTGCAGTCGCAAAGAAGACTCATCGCTGATAAGCCTGAAAGTGACGGTCGGTGCTTGGCACTTGGTGCTCAGTTCAGTTCATTTCTGTTCAGTTCTGAACAGTTGAATAGTTAGTTCAACTATGCCTCGCTTAGATTGCTGCGCACTTTGGTTTGCCGCACTTTATAGATGCCGCATGTTGCAAATGAGCAGAAGAAACTTAATCGCATTTTTTGCAGTCAGCGGCCTTTTGAGTCAACTTGGCGTCGTCTCGTCTTGTTGTGCTGTTATCTAAAAACCCGCTCGTTGCCACACACTTCCTCCGGAAACTGCGTGCACCGTGTCGCAGTCTTGCATTCTTATTATTATTACTTATTATTATTATTTCTCATTTTTATCAATTTCACAATTGCGCCGAGTTCTTTGGTTATCAGTCAACGCCTGCATCATTTTCTGTACTCGCACTGTGGGCGAACCGCAAACACTCAACAATTAAAAATCGTTTTTTAAACCGTTCAACAATTGCTAGTCAACTGACGTTTTCCCCAGAGTATGTGTGTGTGTGTGTGAGGCATGCCTCAAAAACAAAACCACATATCAGCAAGCAACCAATGTCCACACCTCGATATTTTCACACCAGGTCCATTTCCAGGTCCTTTATCCTTTTGGCGACAATTTGCCATTGGCTGTCAATATTTTTGTCGCATTTTTTCATATGTCGGGCAGCAAAAAATTGTAGTATACTTTGCAGCTGCGGCACGTGAGGCATTGTCCTGCCGTATCCTGTGAGTCCTCGTTGTTGGCTGCCTTCAATTATGCAGCAATTGAAAAATTACTACGTGTACAACAATTTTTTGTTGTTGTGCGCTGCGATTTGTCGAAGGGTTGCCTTAGTTGTGTGGCGGGTGGGTGTGGCAGACACACACACACACACACACAACAGGTTTTAAATTTGTCACCACAACAAACAGCGACAAAAACAATACGAGCAAAAGGAACAACAACAATGTGGTTCATGACAATCGCCAAATGAAGCACAAATTTAATTACGCAATTTTATTGGATTAACAGCAACCTGTGGGGCAGGAGAGTAGCTGCCACTGCCACTGCCACTGCCACGGGGACTCCGTGCTGCATGAAAACAAATTTAATCAAGAAGGAATGGTCATCTACGAAATGTCGAACACTTGATGCTCTTGCATGCAATTCTCGACAGATCGCTGCTATATTAAGTATAAGATATAGTGCGCTAATGTGTAGCAAATTGTTGTCAAAATGTACAAGATAATACCAAATGCATATTCCGCGAGATATCACAGAAAACAAATATAATATCATTTTAAAATTCAAGTTTTATATTCTTAATTTTGACAAGTACTTTTCAAGTAAGAATTCAGGATATTATTATTAAATTAACACAATACTATGCCGATAAAATGCCATCCACTTAGTATTAAAAAAAATTAGAAAGCTTAAAACATTTATTAACACTGAAAAATAATTCGTATAGCGTCCTGATAGTCCAAATATTTCCGTAGAGGGAATTGAACAAATTTCGTACTCGATATAAGAAATCCCGAGATTACTGAACTGTTTTCACTTGAAATTTGCGATTGAATTTTTTCCAAAATCTTGAATTTTTTCTTGTTTACTAAAAATTGATTTTCCACCGATATATTCCTGATTGATATAGTGATATGATCTGATCTCTTCCGACATATCGAGCCCTTTTTGCGGATATAACGTAAGCGACATTTTTCCGAAATTTGTTTTTTAATGCAAATGTGTTCATTAATATTAATAGTATCAACACTCAAAATATTAAACTTTAATTGTTTATAGTTCCGGATATATTGGCCTGTCAACTATAACGTAAGCGACACATGACACAAAGAAATCAACTTAACGAAACCTAAAAACCTTTCTTCTGTAAAATTTGCTTTTTGTCGCTTACGTTATATCCGCAAATAGGGCTCAATATGAAACGATACAGGTAAGTTTCGTTAAAATAACTCAAAAACGGAAGGTCTAATTTGAATGGAAACATACGGACAGATTGTAATTCTGATCTAGAGTATATATCCTCTTCTTTTATTTGTTTCACTTTTCATAACAAATTTATAATACCCTCTGCAAGTGTATAATAAGCCGCACACACACTCACACACTCGCACACATGGCCAGCTGTCCAACCAAACTCCCTTCCCCCTCAAAAAAAAAGAGATTTTCCATCTTTTCCTGCTTCTAGTCGCGTAGGTGAGCCGTAAATTTGCGCGCCATTGTTGTTGCTGTTGTTGTTGACGCCAATGTTGTGTGTGTGTGTGTTGTGTGTCCTGGCCACATGGCCACAACCGGCCCAAGCACCGTTATCTTCCTTTTTGGCCTTTCACTTATGCAAACGAAACATTTGAAAAATATGTTGGCAGGATAAACAGAACGGCAACAAACTGCAGCTGATGCCACGTCTACGGAACGGAACAGAACAGAACGGAACGAACGCCAACTCCAACTTCATTTGCACTGACATTTTAATGAGTATGCAACGTGCAACGGTGCAACGTGCAGCCTGGTCCAGACACGGTCCGAAAGCCTTGTTAAATTCATTAGTAAAACGTTGCACCTCAACAAGCGCAGACAGCAGAGGGGGGAAACTGCCACACGTTTGGCATCATGTTGCCGCTCACGAAATTAAAACCCCACACCAAACACACACACAACCCCCACACACATACAGATAAACACAGAGAGAATCTGTGGAACAACATGACATGATACCGATACTAAACTGACACTTTGACATGGACTTAACCCTAAAAACGCTTTGTTGGCTTTATTGGTGTCGGTTGCTGCCATCGCCGTGTTTGCCGTGCAACATGGGGCAGGCAGGCAGGCAGGCTGGAATTACGGGTGGGGCAGAAGCATGTGGCAGTAGCAGTGGCAGTGGCATGTGGCACTGTCAGCAAGCAGCAAAAAGGTATCGCATCCACTTGATTTTTGCACTAATTTACGTGGATTAAACGCTTGCCGAGTCATGTGACCTGGGTATTATGTTTAAATACCTTTTAATTGACAATTTGTGTTCAGCATTTGATGCCTGACGGTTGATTTTGTTTAATTATATACCTAATAGCAACATGTACGCTTAAGCTTAGTTGATTCATTGCTTACAGCCAAGGTTAATTGACTTTGACCGTCGAATGTTATTTAAAGCTACTTTGAATTTGTATCGTATGTATATCAAACTTAATTCAAGCTTTAACTTTTTTACATCAACTCAACAATTTAGTTTCTTCTTTAGCTTTTTTTTAGCTGCAGGTAGCCTGCAACTCATTTGTATGCCACAAGTTTCAGAAACTTTTAATTTACGCTAACAATCGCATCGAATTGTATCATGGCTCTCTATCAATTGCCAGCTATGTCAGATCAACCTCAACAAGCCAGCAAGTTAGCCAAATTCCAGACACACACAAAGTACGAGAAAAGTATGTTAAAAAAAATGTGGAAAAACAAGTAGTCTAGAATTTGAGACGATAGAATACCCTGGTTGAAATTGAATTCATAAACTAATAGATAGAAGTTATAATTTTCCTAATAAATTTGAAAAAAATATGTATTGGTAAATATTAATTAATTAGAATTGTTTTATTAAAACTTGCGGAATAACACTTTTAAAAAATATGTCTAACAGACTTGCAAAAAAAAACTTATTATAAACAAACACTTTTAATTATTTAATTTTGATATAAGAGATATTCATAAGGTTATTTTCAAATTAATAAATCTAAAAATATTTCTTATGTTGAAAATAAAAGATTTAAAAGGGTTCTACGATTTTTTTTTTTAAATAAATGGAAAGATTTACTAAAAAATACAAAACCAATTGAAAAATCTAATGAACTTTTTTTAGCCCATTACAGACATGCACACCATTTTATAACTCCTCACTGGGTCACCTTAAGCTTACAGGGTATTTAAAATGTTTGCAAAAAGTGCTTAAATCAGCGCGTTCTTCTTTTTTTTTGCACCATTGCTCAACACTGGCAAAGTTTCTAGCCAAGGCGGTTTGTGTGGGCAGCGCTTAAGTTGCCGCACGGTTGCAAGGCGATGTTGCCGCCAAAAGTCGTCGTCTAATTGAACCCAACAGATATTTTCAATTAGCAGCAAAACATTTGTGCGCTAAAAAAGTTTTATTCAATTTTTATTTTCTTTTTTTCCGTGTTTTTTTTTCGAATATTTATTTTGTTGGTGTTTTTTACGGCACCTTGAGCCAAATTCCTGCGGGGCGAACACGTCTGGACACTGGCGGCCAAATAAAAAAGGCACCTTAGTGCGCAAACTTTGGCTAAAAGCGGGCTGCAAACTTTTAATGGCATTAACGGAGGCAAAAAAAATATATAAAAAAACGCAACAAGACGCTTTAAGTTTGAAAAGGTGGCCAAAAGCAGAGGACTTGGCTATAGAATTTGTTTGGCCAAAGTCTGGAGCGAGAGACATTTGTGACTGGCGCATAAATCATTAGACAATATTTTTATGCGTTGCGTAAATTTAATTGATAAAAGTGTCGCATTTTGTGTGCAGTTTGTGCAGTTGGCCAGTTGAACAGTTGACCAGCTGAACAGTTGACCAGTCGACTAGTTGGCCAAAATGCAAATGCGCTGCGTGCCTGACGAGGCAGCCAAAAATGACTACAAAATGCCGAAAATCTACAACTTGAGATAAGCGTCGAGTTCAAACAAACTAATTCAAAGTGCGTGCGGCAGTTTCCAAATTGTGGCACAGAACTCCAGTGTCAGCTGTGAGTGTGTGTGAGAGAGTGCAAGTGTGTGTGAGTGTGTGTTATGCACTGTGCCACGCCACAAAGCATGCAACACAAATCAGCGCATAATGGCAACAGGGCATGGCTGTGTTTGCATTTTAGCAGCAAACGAAGTGAGACTGGCAACAGGATCAGCCACAGTGCTACGCAATTCAATAATTCTAATTAATTTATTAACGTTTATCAGCAGCGATAAATTTGCAACACACATACACACACAACGATAAACAGAGCGAGATAGAGTACAAATATTCGCATTAGAGTGAGACTGAAACACTGAAATGATTGTTGGATTAGACTCTCTGTGCACTGTGGCAAATCTTTACCGTGTATCCAACATTCCCCTTTTTATTATCAGCCTTAACTCGACTCCAGCTTTGAAATGGCCCAAAAGATGCGCAACGTGCGATAAGTTTTCCAACTCATTCGCAGCCATAAATGAAATGAGAAACTTAGACAAAAAACCCAATGTGAGAGCTAAAGAGCTCACTCGTAAATAAGCAGGCGTTGATTTTAAAACGAGTCCCATTGATAAGGCCAAAATCGCTGAGGTGGCAAAAAAAAAATAAAATAAAAGCAAAGAAAAACCAAGAAAATGTAATGTTCAAGAAAGACAAGTCAACTCGGCGGCTTTTTTTTATTGGCAAGCTTCAAATGACTTTTGTTTCGTTCTTTGCGTTTTTTACTTGGACTGAAAGTGTTACAATTTATTGACGCATTTAGATCAAAACTAAAAATTGTCCCCGATTTGCGCAGCTGAATTTGTCGTCAGTTTGCTGACTCGACAGCCCTGCAGGGGGATTGTGTTTTGTTTTAATACGAAAATCCCTTAACTTGTGCGTCACTCCCAGTTCCACTCCCAATTCCACATCTTTTTCCCCATGCCCGTTCCCATCCATTGTTCTTCAATGTGGCAACGTGGCCGGCGGCCAGACAAATCCCAGCGTTGGGCAAACAAAGCAAACGCAACGTGGACGCTGCCGCTGAGAATACCTTTAATGCATTTTCCTTATATTGAAAAGCACTTAAAATTGGCAATGGCTAGCAGGGGGAGTTGGAGGTGGAGGTGTGGGGTGGTTGTGAAAATATGAATATAATAAAAACTGTATGGCAGCGGGTCACGGGGAAGGTCTTTCCAACTTCCATCTACTTGTACCGCTCGCCTGGCTGCTTATTTTATTATTATTATTTTACAGGGAATTATCTCATTTGAGTGGAGTCGTTGCCTCGTCTTTCTCCCTCTCTCCTTCTCCCTCTCTTCGTCTTTAGTATCTCCCGGCAGTTCGTTGTGTAATGTGTGCGTAATAACATAATATCCTTAAGATATTTTAATATTGCCTGCCCGCTGCATATTGAACTGCGGCGAGCTGAAGCTCTTCCCCAATTTTGCCATTCTCGATTCTCGTCTCTCATCCTGCTCCTGATCCACTCTCATCCGCATCCTGGCTGGCCGCATTTCAACATATTTGACTTTGCTTGGCTGTTTTGCTTGTTTGCCTGTTTATTCTGTGCCTTTTGCCTCACTTCCCTCACCTCCCCCTGTCTCTTCCTTTGCAATTTTAACAATACCTTTGTGCATCGTAAAATAATTGCCGCGGGGCATGTAATCTTCTGGATGGCTTGCAATTTGGTTGCCTCCGTTTTGCATGGTTCCCAGCCAAAAAAATCCAAGAGAAAAAAATGTCTGGATCCTAAAAGCTTTGCTAAGCAGCGTCCTGTTCCACCGGATGTATGCAGAGTGAAAATATTTGAAGTTTTCTCAGCGCTTAGAAATCAATAGATATTTTTCCACATACTGCAATATTAACAAGGTTAAGGGATTCAAATTTAGAGGACAGAAACGGCAAGCAAATGACAGACTTAGATTGGCAAAAAAAAAATATATTCAAGAAAATAGTTAGAAGAATCGTATTAAAAATTAAAATTAATTTAAATTGTAAAAAACACAAATTTTGATAGTTGAAATAAAGTAAAACTTATATTTATTGATTATAATTATTATCAGAAAAGAAAATAAAAAAAGATTATTAAATACGATAATATCAATTTTATTTTAAAAACTCTTTCAAAACATTGAAATGAATCAAAATATAATTTTAAAAATTAATAACAAAATATTAATGCATATAACGACATCCGATTATCATATAAGGAAAGGAAATTTAAATTAATAAACATAAATAAAATAACAATATATAAAATATTATAATAAAGAAAAATTAATATTTAAAAGCAAATCATAATTTTGAGATTTAATATGAGTTGTTAGCACAATTTCAGTAAGAAGATATACTTATTGATAAGTGATGTAATGATATAATGATTTCAGATCACAATTATACTCAATAATGGGTTACTCAGCCTCATTTTACTAAGCACAATTGTGAGTCTATACCTATAAAAGTCATTGAAAACACTTTATACATGGCAAATGGATTGATTTCGGCTTAGTTTTCTTTTCCACTTTAAGCACAAGTGTGTAGTATGTGTATGTGACCTCTGGCCCGCAGATATCAATAATGTGCTCGGTTGTTTTTGTACTTAATAAGTCGCTCAACTCTTGGGTTCACCATATGCGTCGGCAATTTAATGTTGAGCTCATAAATAAAATGGCTCATTCGGTGTGTTTGTTAGTCAAAGCGTCTGCGGTGACATTATTAAGAAGTGGATACGGTCCCGGAGATTGTGAGATGGAAGATGTGAGATGAGAAATGGGAGACCTCAGAGAGTACGCACATACTCTCAGGCACTCGAGTTATTGACAAGTTTATGTGCTTAATCCTTCCATAAAGCGCACCATTAAAATGCCAACAAAAGGTACTTTATATGAAAATTTTGTTCGCTCTGCCACTTTTATCGTCGCGTCGCCTTCGCCTTCGTCGTCGTTGTCATTCGTTCATATTTCAATAAACGCACCGAAATTTGAATGCCTCTCCATTGCGTCCATTGCGGAGTTCATTGAGTGCGAGTGCGAGTGCGAGTAAGACAATCGTCAATTAAGGGCGTATCGGATGCGGATGTCATACGAGACGAACTAAATATTCCAACTCTACGGCCTTCGTCTTGGCAGTTGTTCTGCCTTGGTGGAAAGTTATAGAGCAACTTCTTTGTGGAACAGTTTTTCGAGTGCTTGGGCATTTTTATTACTAAACGCTTACATAATATTGAAAAAATTGACTGACGATATGCAATGCTGGGCTGTGAAATACCCTGTAGATGTTCGAATTGTCAACTGCCTTTCAAGATAAATTCATAGTTTCTTTGTAAAATATTGAGTAAAATACAAGAATATCTTAAAGCACATATTTATAATGATCGTTGCTGTAATAATCAAAGATTAATTGTGGTATGAAATGTCTGCATTATTTAGTTCCTGTTTATAGAACACAATATTGTTCATAAAAATCTCGATATCTAAAAGTCTGTATTTAGCAAAAAAAAATCTTTTAAATAAATCTGTGATAGTTCGCTATAAAAATTAATATTTTTCAAGGTAAAAGAGAAGTCCGCATATAAATTAATTTTATACACATAAAAAAAAGACCATGGAAAAATACCCCACATTAATAAGAATTTGATGTTTGAGATTTCTTCTATACCAGCAATAATTTAAATAGTTTTAGATATATGTATGTATATTCAATATATTCTAGGTATATTAAATTTACACGCAATATATAAATCAGATCGCTGAGTTATGCCCTTTTACATGAATTCAACTCAGGGGTATGAGGATATGAAAATGAATAAGCCGAGCTGCTATTTGCGGCAAAACTCACGAATCTGCAATAAAAATGTTTCGGCACTGACAAAAAACGTGTGGCAAGTGGAACCGTTGAATTGAGTTGAGTTCTCCAAATGTGGCAGGCATTAAATTGAAAATATTTTTTTTGTTTATAGGTTTGGCTTGAGTTGATGGCCTGCCATGTGTCTGGTTAAGTCACTACATGTGTTTCATTATTTTTCTTAGTTTTTTCTCGCTCATTTTTGGGGGACAATTTGAAAGCTCAGTTTGTTGCAAGGGCTGTGGCGGCCACATTTAAGCGATTTCACATTTCTTAATGATTTTGACAGCTGAATGATGTTTCATTCGCAGTTGTTGTTGTTGTTGTTATTTTTGGGGTCTTCATATTTTGTTTAATTTTTACACAATTTGCGTCAAGTGGCGGTCTTTAGTTAATGCCAGTCAAAAGAGCGACGCAGATGTTGTCTTTGAGAAAGAGATGGCAAGTGAGTGCGAAAGTGAGAGAGATGGCGAGTTGACAAGTGAGTCACAGCTATTTCTGTTGCAGGATTAATTAGGCAACAGCCCAACAGCCGAACAAAGACTTCATTAATGGCAACCTGAGCAGGGATCGAGATGCTTGTCAAATGCTGATGGACAGTGCTTTTAATTTTAAGACTAATACATCATAATGCGTCAGGCTGAGGCTGAAGTCAACACCCCGCAAGGTACGAGTAGTTCGTCCTGTCGTCCTTTCGTCCTTCCAGCCATCCGTGCGTGTGTGTGATAAGTCGCTCGAAGCACAAAAACACACGTACAAATTTCACAACAGTTGGTACTCCTCGCCTCGGATTTTAGACAAACCTTCCCCCCCTGAGCTGGTGCGAAAATCAAGCCAAAGGCCGTCAGTTTTGGGTGGTTGTTGCAACGTCAAGGTGAAAGCCGCTTAAGGTACACAAGGGGAGGAAGTTGAAACCATTGTTAGAGCTCAACATGTGCGCGATTGGATTAAGTGGCAGCAGCAACGATTCAAGGACAATCAACTGCACAGCGTGTGCAACATTCTGTGTGTGTGTGTGTGTGTGTGTGTGTGTGTGTGTGTGTGTGTGTGTGTGTGTGTGTGTGTGTGTGGAGTGTGGCGTGTGGCAAGTGTGTGCTGTGAACTGTGTGCTGACGATTTGAACGTCACCTTCTGTCCAATTTGAAGTTAGACCGCGTAACAGAAATCCATTAAGGTGACCGTTTTATTTGCTACATTAACAGAAATGAGGGTTAAATGCACGTCTTTAGCCATCTGCTGCAATTTCGAGATTGCCAAAATGTTTATGGCTTACTTAACAAAAGTGTTAATTGACAAGAGCCAACGGCAAATGAGTTTCAAATGCAGTCAAGCGAAATGGTCAAAAGAACTTCAAAAGGCAATGAATGTGTTAAATTTTAATATATGTAATTTAGCCAACAGTCAGTACAAAGAGTTTCGTTTATTCAGTATATCGACTAATTATTTTGACAAAGAAATAAATGCACATATTAATTTTTTATTTAAAAAAGACTTTCCATTAGTCACAAAAGCCACTTTAATAAAAGAAGAAAAATATAAGGAACAATTTATTTAGTATTCAAATTAAAATTATGTGTGAGGTTTTTATTTAACATTGTCAATAAAAATGCATACTATTTATTTATATTTAAATAATAATAATTAAATATGAAATATAAAAAAAAAAGTAATTTTTGAATTGAATTAAGCATGTGAATTTGTCTTCTTTTTTTGTCTGCGTTAAAAATAGATCTCATTATTTAATTATTTAAACTTTTCTAAACCACTAAAATGTATGATCAAAAGAATGGGTATTCTGTTTGCAAAATACAACTAATTATGCGAACTACTTTCTCTGTCAATACAATTACTTGACACCCTGTGTAGCCATGTGTATATGCTAATTCTTGCAGCTGGTGGCAGGACGACTTCTTGGGGCAGCTGCTTAGAACGAACAAAGTCAACGACGATGCGTCGCCCACGTGCGTGGCATGCAAGGAATTTCCAATCAATTTTAATTGGCACGCCATCAATAAAACAGGCAGAGACAGAAGGAGACAGAGAGAGAAAGAGAGGGGGATTCGAGAGCTATCAAGATTTGGAGTTTTCTAAATTTCAAGATTTTCCGATTTACCATTTCCATTGTATGTCGTGTGGAAATTCCAAAAATGTTTGTGCATAATTTTAATTAGAGCATTTTTCCCTATTTTGCGCAATTTATCTTGCCGCCTCCGTTTCAGTTTGAGTTTCAAATTCAGTTAGAATTTCAGCTACTTCTCGATATGTATTTGTATTTATTTATAAATGCGTGTGTGGCAAACGCTTCAAGTGTCAAGTCAGCGTGGCATGCCACTTTTAACTGGCAATGAGTGTCAGCTCATTGCAATAAATTATTTTAAATGAGCATATCGACAATGTCTTGTGCGGGTGCCCCAAGAGTTTAGAATGTGTAAGAAGTAATACCTCGTGGCATTTTTACGAGAAATGCCCTTTGACATTGACTATGAGATCTTAGGTATGTGTATATGCTATAAATTTATAGTTACTTCAACAGAGTGGGAAGAGAGGGAGACAGAGAGTCAGAGTTAGGGTCAGTGAGCTCATAGATAAATCTTTCAAGCGAGCCAATCAAAACTTGTGCCTCAGCTCATTTAAATGCTCTTTGGGGCTGCACAACAAACTCATTTAAGTTTTTCGCACACAACAACAACATCAACACAAACAAAATGCAGTCAAGATAGGTAAAAAGGATAAGGTCAGCACACACAGAGCGAAGGAGACTGAGAGAGTGAGAAAAATACTCTCGAAATTGTCGCTAAGGGATTGGCAGCGACAACTTTTGGCCAACCGTTGTCGTTGTCGGCTTAATTGCCAAGTGTCCTTGGCCAAGTGCAAAGGGAGCCTTAATTGCTGACTGTCCTCCTTCTCCGCCTCCTCCTCCGTCTCTCTTCAATCCTCCTCCTTTTTCGTGCGGTAGTTGCCAAAGCAAACAGCAAAGGCAACGGTCAGTTTCAGCTAGGCCAAAGCTTCAAATGTTTAATTGCCATTTAGTCCTTTTTAATGGACTCTACTGTACTGTTCTGGTCGCTCTCCCTTGCTCAGCTTACTCCCTGCTCTTCATTAATGTCCACGTCTAGATTTGCGCTCACCTCCTTGTCCTGTCGATACATTATCTCCGGCCTCGTGCACTCGTAGTTGTTGTCCTTTAGATAAACTTGCAAATGCTAGCATTTTAATAGCCCAAGCACCGACGACTGGACCACTGGAGACGCAGCATTTTTGACTTAATATGGCACACAGTGCCACACAATTGTTATCTCTCCATCGTGTATGTGTCCTGTCTCCTGTGCGCTCCTGTGTGCTTGCTCCTTCTGTTTCTCCCTCAACTCTCGTTTATGTTGAATAAATTTTGGCTTGAATTGCTTGTTGCCAACGTTGTCGTTGTTGTTGTTGTTGTTGCTGCTGCTGATAAGACATCGTCGATAGCATGACAATTAGCCACAACTACTTTTAAAATATGTATGTATGCATTACTCCAGGCAACTTGTCTGGGACTTTGCTTTAATTGTTTCTTGGGGTTTCGTTGAAAGCGCAAATACAATTTGATTGCTGATACTCGTATCGCATTGCTTCTATCTGCTGTCAATATCAAATATGGTCATTTATGCTACGTTTTGGCCAACTCTTTGATGACCTTTGGGTCACACAGTTAGGTTGCAGTTTCAGCTTTTGCACTTACATTTAATTAAAAATAGAGGAAGAGGCTGCAGTCAAGTCAACTCGACTGTGAGAGATTCTGTAATTGTTAAGTAAAAAGTGAAATATAAAAAATGGAATTAGAAATTAATTTAAAATACCTAAAATAATTTGAATATGATCACAAATATATATATTTACTAATGGCACATATTTTTTATACATTCTTAAAAGATCCTTTGTACTTTTTTAGTAAGAGAGGCTGCAGTCAAGCCAACTCGATTGTAAAGGATCCTGTAAATACAAATTAAAAAAAAAATAAATAAAGAAATAATTAAAAATATAAGAAATAATTTTAAAAATCTATATATTTATTATAAACCATTTTTTTATACAATCTTAATAGATCCTTTGTACTTTTGTAGTAGGAGAGGCTGCAGTCAAATCAACTCGACTGTGAGGGATCCTGTAATTTTTAAATACAAATTAAAAAAAAAAAAAAGAAATAATTTAAAATCTAAGAAATATTTTGATATTGATCAAAAAAATATATATTATATTTTTATTATAAACCCTTTTTTTATACAATCTTAATAGATCCATTGTACACTTTTGGTACAGGGTCTGGCAAGTAAAATAAATATACGCTTTATTATTAAATTACTCCCTCCGACCTGCTAAGGGCAGCTGACCCCGCCCACACTCCCCATCCCACCCTGATCATGACATAACCATAAACTTTGCGCCTTTTGTGCTAAGAAAGACTCCTGCCGGCCAACGTAATGTAATGTATCCTGGCCAGCGGCGGCTAAGCAACAACAACAACAGCAACAACAACAAAAAGAAAACACAACAAAAAACACCTTTAATATTTTCATTATGAAGTCATTGAGCGCGATTATGAACGCGTGACCCCCGAGGCGATTCACAGCATCCAAAGAGTCCAGAGACTCCAGCTCCTCGTCCTAATGAACAACAGCAGCAAGGACAAGGACAACCAACAACTTCAACGTGGCTGATGCTGATGAAAGTGGCTCAAAAAAGAGAAAAGCATAAGCTGAATGCTGAAATAGCCTTCAATGTGTAGCTGGATTCTGAGCTGAGGTAAATTACAATTTTTGTTTATAAGTGGCAGTCGCCCTGGGAGGGTCCTGTTCCTGTTCTGCTGCTGGCCAAGTGCAGCTGTACCTAATAATCATAATAATTGCGCCATGGGCGTCGACATCGTCAACTTTTGCCAGACGCCAACACCGTCAACGACAACAGCAACGACAACAACAACGACAACGACAACAATTGCTTATAAAGTGCGTGTGACACATTAACGAAACGAACAAAAAAAAAACCGGAAAATAGAAAAGAAAAACAGGGGAAAAAACGCGGAAAAGTGCTAAAGGAAAAAGGCAAATAAAATGACGGGGCCAGTGGGCAAAACTTCAAAAGAAATAAAAATAAAATGAAGAAAGAAAAGTCTTTTAATGCCGTGAATTTTACGCGGGATTTCTATAAAGTGCAGCACCCAAAACACATTGAGGGCGGGGAGGGGTCATAAGTACCTCTAGGGGGGTGGGGTTGAAGTTGCGGTTTGTGCGTTGAACTAAATTGAAAATGTTCGTGCGTAAATTGACTTTGGCCAAAATCAGCCGAAGCCGAAAAAAAAATAAAAAATTTAAATGGAAACAAGAAATTGAAACTCAACTGGCCGTCGAGTTGTCCCGTTGTTCAGTTCACCTCATGTCCGTTGTGGGCGGGGCGTGCCAGGGCAGGGGGGCGGGGGTAGCGATCCACTTTTTCAAATTGAATTTTCTTTGGGATTGCTGTGAACAAGGCCAAGAAGGCAGCGGAAGCAAATTAAAAAGAAATTAAGCCAATTTGCCTCTCACAAAACTCGCGGCTCAATTTCAGGCTGCAAGTGCCTTCCTTCTGCTTTGTTGTGGCTCGTAAATCTTGGCCCCATAAATACCGAGCTCCACAAAACGAGTGTCCCCAACGCAGTCGACTCGCTTGGCCGGCGACATCTTCGTTCGTTTCGGCGTGAAATTCTTTAATCTCATTCAATTCAATTAGTTCGAGTTGACTAGTTAATGCTTCAAGATTCTAAGTGTCCTTTCGCGAATGTCCTTTTTGGCCAGCTGGCTCCACGCGTAGGTGTGCCACAGTCCACGGTCCCATTATCCATGTGGTTGTGTCCTGTGCCCTTCCACACCCAATCTCCCTCCCCCTACCTCCGCCACCTTTTTGTCACTGCGCATTAACTTTTGAAATTTATGGGTCATTTAAGAACAGGAGCAAACGGCAGGCGAATTTGTTAGAGCTTATGGCAATAATTAACAGATACATTTTGATAGCACAAACCAATTCATCTAATCAAAGAAAAAAAAAGAAATACGTTGGGTTAGTTTAAATTTGATTATAGCTCTAATAAATCTATTGGAAATCATAATATTTGTGAATTAAACCAAAAGCTTTCAGAGCTAGATTAAATTAACGAGGTTCGAAGTTTTATTTTTAATCTTTTTGGAGGATCCTTTCTTTTTTTCAAGCAGTACTTGAATTAAGAAATTTTTTAGTTATCTTGACTTAATATTTTCTAGATAAGACTTTTCCCGACTAAAATTCAGTTGAGTCGAAGATTAGAAATTTGAGTGGTAATTTTTTATATCTATTGTCTATTCCTTTTAGAAACAGTTGATCGAGTCTATACACTGCCATTTAATGCTAATATAAATATAAGTTTATTTAACGAACCGCTAATTTTGATATGCTCTATTAAGTGTTGGGTAGTGTGTGGATAGAATAGAGTATATCAGAATAAGAGGTTTGGTATCATTTTCGTAAAATGTTGTAGTTTGCAGTCGCAGCACTTGTGCTTGTTCAAAATTAAAAGGTGATTAAGTAATTTTCGCTAAACTCATGTCGATGACTCCGATTTTTAAACGGGCGGCTCTTGGAGGAATGTCTGCTGGCTTCCGCCAGGACGAGGATCCAGAGCCTCGTCATTGATATCACTCGGAGCTGTGGCTTCTTCGCGTGGTTTGGCATTGCCAAAAATGATGGCAGCCTGTTTGGTCTTGGCCAGGGCATTGATGGGTTCGGTTACAGTGCGTGGATTGAGGACAATCTTGGGACGATCATCGTCATCCAGGCAGGACATCGATGGACTGTTGCCTCCAGTCTGGGGGGCATTCCTCTCGTTGGGATTGTAATGACCTCGACGGTCGCGAGTTCGGTTCTGGCCAAAGTTGGCGTAACGGGCGCTGTCGCTGCTGATGCTGCGCTGACGTTGGGCGCCGCCGCGTCCAAAGTTGTTGCCATTGTTGCGGTTGTTGTAGCTGAATGACGAGTGGACAGATGAGTGAATTGCTGAGGTGCCTTGACTTACTTACCGATTGTTGTAGTTGTTGTAGTGCGGATAACTGCGGCTACTCTGGAAGCTGGTCGACGATATGTGAGGCTCCACCGCCTGACGGGGACTCCCCAAACTGGAGGTGTCCTGACTGCCGCCAATGGAGCCGAACTCGCTGCTGTTGCTGCCGTCGTTGCCCTGGAATCCGTCGTTGTTGAGCTGCCCCCGAGGTGCTGATCGTCTCATGCCACCACCACCTCCGCCCCCTCCTCGACCTCCGCCACGATTGTTGTTGTTGTTGTGATAACTCCCTCCGTGTCGAGGACTTCCCTGCTGTCTGTCCATCTGGAAATTGGTGTTGGAATGACCCCCGGGACTGTTTTGCTTACGCGAGTATTGACCATGGTAACTCTGGGCCCCAACACTATTGTCCCGCCGATAGTTGCGACGCTGATTGTCGTTGTTGTTGCCCCCGCTGGATGTGGCACCACCGCCAGGGTTGCCACCTCCGCCGCCACCACCGCCAGCTCCGTTCTGCCGGCGATTGTCCGCAATGTCGATGCGCAGAGGAGCCGATAAATTGTCGAGCTTAATGCGTCCGTTGCGGGACAGAGCGCGTTTCAGTTGATCCAAAGTCTCGAATTCCACATAGCCATAACCCTTGAACTCGTCCGTCTCCCGATCCTTGATAAGGCGAACGTTCTTTACATCAAAGTCATTGAATATTTTCATAACATCGCCCTGAACGAGACCCTTGGGCAGATTCCCTACAAATGCAATGTACGGCGGTTCTGTTGGCACTTCTCGATTCCGATTCCGGAAGAAACGATTGCGATTGTTAAAGTTACGATATTCTGGATCATTATTGTTACTGTTGTTGTTGTTGTGGCTGTTGTTGTTGTGGTTGTTTCCTCTGTCGTTGTTGTTTCCTCTGTCGTTGATGAACCGATCCGCCATATTCTTACGAGCTTTCGTGGTTTTTAAACAATATATATATATATATATTTTTAAGTCCGGAGCTCGTATTTCCAGACGCTGTGAAAAATGGACATTGGAATGTCACTCATTTGACATTGCTCCAAAACTGACTAGATTTTGTATTCGTTATATTACGAATTTATTTCAGTGAAGAGGTGACAGACAGGTGGCATGATCAAATTATATACAAACTAAATTCATTTAACATCAGCTAAAGGATTTAAATAAGATTTTAAATTTTATATTTAGTTGACTTGTACAAAAGATTAACTGAAAATCTCAATAAAATAAATTGAGATTAGGATTAGACAAAAAAACAAATAGTTCCATTAAAGGGGTTTTATACTTTCTTCAAACACAGTATTTATTTTAATTTGTGCCATTGAACTTTAATAAAATGATATGATAATTAATATGTTTCATTTTCTTAGTTTGTAGTTTCTATTTAAATTTCACTTCAAAAACAAAAAGCCTTGGCCAAAGCCAAGGTAAATCATGAATGATAAATGTTGGCGCCACTTTCCCCTCCCTGTCCCCTCCTCTTCTCCCTTGGAATTGCACGCAAAACATGTGTAAGCAGCGGAGCAAATGGATTCATCTCCTTCTTCATCTCCAGCTTCAGTTTTAGCATCATTTCGTTTTGTTTGTGTTATGGATAATAAAAACAACAACTGCCATGGCAAGTACATGAAAAAGTCAACAGTAAATAGTGAGACGAAGCAGAATCAGCAACAACTACAACAACAATAACAACAACTACAACAATAATAAAAACAAGTACAAGAGCAACTACCGCGTTTTGTTTGCACGACGAACTCATGACTCATTTTTGTACATTTGTCAAAATTTTTGCCATACATCATTTTAAACAGTGCGCGCAGTAAAGCAACTAACGGAGTGGGAGTATTATGAGGTGATGGTAAAGGAGGAGAACAATTTCCAAGGGCCAAAAGCCAAGGGCCAAAACTGTAGTCGTTTCGGGTACCAGTTGAAGCATTATGCACTGACAGCAACGTACAGTGGTCAAAAAGTGAGCTAAGATCCGAATATTATTTATAGTTATATAATAATTATTATTTTATTTGTCGCCAAAATAAATGAGAATATGTAAGAGAAGACAAATTTGCTAGAACTAAATGGAATTGGAATAAATTTTACTACAAATATGGAAAGAAATTTATGAAATTTATAAATTGTGATGTTTGTATTTTTAAAATTCAGTTCTTTAGTTAAAATAATTTGTTTCAACTTGAATTAAAAAAAAAATTTTTGGGATGGTTTTTAATTTTTAAGTAATATACTATAAAACAAATTTAAAATGGTTAACTAAATGGAAATGTTTTTAATATAGAAAATATAATCATTAAAAATATTCAAACTATTATATATAGTAAATGATTATGAAATTAAAAAAAAAATGCAAACAAATTTTAAATATGTTATTAAATAATATTAGAATATTAAATAAATATATTAGATATTATATTCAGATAATATGTATTTATAAATATATGCGAACATTTAATAGCGGGGGCTCTGGAAACTTGACAAACTCTTTCAGATTGTAAATATCTAAGACTACGAAAGTCAATTATGTACATATATATTTGCGTGTGAGTGTGAGTCAGATTTGCTTATTTTGGGGATATTTATTGTAGATTGTTGTTATTTTTTCCGTATGATATCAAAATAAAGTTATTTCCTTATTAAATTTAATTAAGTTAGTTGAATACAAAGTACATTTATAAAGAACATTTTTACCTTTGACAGTCTTTTGTTTCAGTGTGGAATGGTGCGGGCTCGGGCTTTTGATTCGGGTTTGGGTTTTGGGATTCGGGATTCGGGCTTGGGCTTGGGCTTGGGATTCGGCGCACGCCAACGCATGGCCCAAGATAAATCGTCAGCAACACGGAATTAAAAACTGATGTAGCGATTAATTTATCACTCACTCGACAACAACAACAACCAGAGGAACAACATCAAGTTAAACTTGCAACTGGCAAGAAGAGAAGAGTTGCCAGCTAGTGGCGATATTTAACTAACAAGTTGTAAAAGTGTAAGGCAGCTACATTTACAGTTGCAGCTCTCTAGAGCTGCCAGAGCTTCGAACTTCGAACCGATGCGGACAGTAAATAAATTACGAGCAACAAATAAACGCGCTCGGCTGCATCGATGGACATTTGGGAAAAAACAAAGGCCAACAGCAAAGGCAAAGGAAAAAGTAAAGAGCGTTGCAAAACGAGAAATGTGGACAAACAAAGACAAGAAAACGGAACCGGAAGCGCTTTCAGCTGTCGAATTTGTATGAACTGCTGCGTGCCGTCGCGTGCCTCTTGGATTTCCCTTGGACTCGCCCTTGGATATGCTCAATGCTCATCCTGTCTTAGGTCACCAGAGTGGAGCTCCATTCGTAAGTGTTCAATCATTTGATTGTTGCAACTGTGCAACAGCAGCAACAGTGGCAGCAAAAGATGTGAAACACCGAAAAGGATTTATGGTCATCGATCAGAATTAATGAAGATTTTGTTTTAGTGCCCTTCGACAAAGCTCTTCTCTCTTCGCCATCCTGTCGTGGATAGAGAATGATTCAGTGGTGCAGTGGTTCAGTGGGTTGAAGGGGAGACATACATACATATATCTATCTGCCTAAGCAGCTTCAAATAGAGCATTTGTTGTTAATCGCTTCTGGCTGAATTGCACTTCAAGTACTAACCGTAGTATTACACTACATTAGCGAAATTAAATTGATTTTCCTCTGTGCCTGTTTAGATTTTTTCTTTTCTCATTTCAATTTTTTTTTTCTTCTGCTCTCTTGCAACCCTGGCGCATATTTAGCTCAAGCTGTTGATACTCGTATTTCACCACCTTTTAACTCGCATTTCCCATCTCCCGTTTTCCCCTGGCTTCCACTTTTGTTCTCATCATAATGATGCCTTTGGCTTGATTTATGCTGCAGCGCCCGCAAGTATGCAGCGTAAATATTTTTATGACCCAATATATGAACCCTCTCCCCGCCCTCTCTCTCATTCTTCCTCTGTCTCTCCCTTTCCCCCTTAGTGCACTTGTGCCTGAGAGCAACGGCCCACACACTAATCATATTAAATGAAATTCATACGTCGCCGCATTTATGCGATTTTGGACTCACGAGCCAGTTTTGCGAGGGTTGCTAAAACCTTTCACATACTATACGAGTATAGTGCCAGGCTAGTTGTTGTTGTTGTTGCTCTCATTGTTGTTGTTGTTGTGCTGGCAACATTTTCGTTGTCGTTTAAACTAATTGAGTGTTACAAATTTTATGTGCAAAATCTTTAAGCTAAATTGAAATTTGTTTTGTTTGCCTTTGGCCTGCTCTTGTTGTAGTTGTTCCTCTGGTTGTTGTTGTACATTTTTCACATATGATGCGGGTTGTATATGAACCCATTTAATGTTATGTGCACATTTCGTTGTTGGTATCCGTAAGTGCGTTGAACCATTTTCAACTTGAGGTATGCTTATCGCTTTAAAAAATTACCAGCCATATGAGGAATGGGGAATCTCCTGTTATTGTATTCACAAGATATATACCATTTTTATAAATATTTCTTCACAACTATATCTTTAGTATTCATCTTAGCCTTTGCTTGTTTTCTCTTGCCAACAATTTGATAATTGCCTCGCAGTTTTTGGCCAATTTACATAATTTATGATGCAGTCAGAGCAAAAGTTGCAGCCCACGCTCCACGATCAAGGCTAGAATTGCATAGAATTGGCTACAAATTTGTTTATATGATTTGTGCCATTGCAGCGACTTAGCCATAAGATAAGAGCCAAAACTTGGCGACTGTCTCAACTGCGAGTCGAGTGCAATGGTTATAAACAAAAGAGGCGGACAAATTAAACTTATGTGTTGTTGTGAGATTTATCATTTCTGAGCCCATATATCAGCGCTCGAGTGGCAGGCCAATAAAATATGGTACTTGTTTAGGGCCTGGCCAACAGGCCAATTACAAATTGGCCAAAACCAAAGCCGTCCAAGCGCAAAAAGCTGTCGCGAAATTTTGAAAAATTAACATTGTGTTGGATATAGAAAGATATATCTATAGTTTTCTATACAGTTCTGTACTGTGTAGATTTATGCCAATTTAAAGAGACAAAACTTGTAGCACAGCCTGATGTTGATTTATGGCCCATCGTATGAATGTTTTTCAAAGGGTGGTCGTGGGGATGAAGCCCCTTTCCCCTTTCCGTTCCCTGCCCTTACTTTTTGACTGGTCGTAAATTATGCGTATGATCAAATTGCTACCTTCATGTCGATGTCGATGTCGAAGTCGCTCAAGTTTTTTTGTGTTGTGCTTTCAATTAAGTCAATTGATTTTAATTAGACCATGACTTAAACATATTTTGTTGGCATATTCCTAAGAAATTATTATTAAACACGCGACTCAAGTACAAAAGTTGAGGGAAGATGTTACCTCGATGCGGCTGTAACTTAATATCTGAGCAAATACTCAGCTCAATTAATGGGAATTACGATAGAGAGTGCGAGTATATGGCCAAGTTGAAGCATAATGCACCAGCATGTAATGCCAACTGGAGGGTAGCTTTAGTTCCACTTTCAGCTCCTTAATTGGTGACAAACACAACAACAACACAGAGAAGAGGGACTCACATGCGACGTGCTTCAATTGAGGTGATCAACGTTAATTAAAAGCCAACAGAGAAGACTGTGAAATTGACTCAGCAGCGACTGTTGTGTGTTTGCCTCATTAAGTGGTTGCCAGACCGCGCCCACATTTGAGAGTACCGCCCTCATTTCTCACTCTCTCTCTGAACGATCGAAATGAAAAATTAACATTTCGCGCATCATTAAAATTCCAACAGTAGCCTGGGCAGAGAGACAACTATGATGCGGATTGGGATTGTGGACTGGGACTGGGCCATATGGAACTACATATGCGGTTGACAAATGCCGCAACGTGCTCAGTGTTTCCATTTCCATTTTCCATTTCCACTTCCATCTATTGCTCTGTGATTGTAGTCGATTCAGCTGTGCCACAGACTGTGGCTCATTTGTCGCAACATTCAGTGGAGGGGCGAGCAAATGAGTAAAACAAATGCGTCAACACCGAATTTTCATTTGGTTAATGTGTGAAAGTGCCTTGGCGGAACAACTACAACTACAACAGCAAGAACAACTAGAGAACTGTCTATACTACTTACATACGCATACGCATAAGCAGGCATCAGTGAAATAATAACATGAATTTATCAATTTGTCATGTTGATATTTGTTTGGCAATTTATTTTCCTTCTGCGACATGTGCTCAGCCTCCGCAGATCTTTCTTTCTCTCCCCTTCCCCTTCTCTTTTCCGCTCCGTCCAGTTCCGTTTCGTTTTTCTACATTTTTGTTTTTATTTTTAGGCTACGTTTTTGTGCAACTTGAGGCATTTGTAATGCAATTGTGGGGCAGTAATTGATTGTCGTACTTATCCTACTTACAGAGAAGTTAATGAGCAATGCTTGAGGTACTATTGCTTAAGGTTTTTCATCTGCCTTTCACTGCAATTACAAAGACAATATTGTTCCATTCAAAATCGTATTAATTTCCACATGTTAAGAAGAGTAAAAACTAGATTTTAAATTTAGTTGTTAGACGACGTTAGAGATTTTTCATTAAGGCAAGCAAGAGTAAAATGCAGAAGAACTCCATAAAAAAATAGTTTTACTTTTTAAAAATAGCTAAAATACATTTTTTAAACATATTTTAAAATAATAACAATGTCTTAAGAAATTCAATATATTTTTAAGAAATATAACACCCTTTAAAGGGTTTTAAAAACAGGAGAGCATAAAATATTCATAGTGTATTTGTATTTCCAATATTTTTCAAACACTAAAAACTCTTAGAAATCTTTTAAAAGTGTTTAAGATATTTATCAAAAATAGCATCTAATTTGTTGTCAAAATATAACTCAAAGATTAAGAAAATTACATTTAAAATTGAAGATTCAAAAGACTTGAAATTATGAAACACATAAAAATATGTGATATATATTTCCGTAAATGTTGTTTGTTTTGAAAACCTAGCTGCGACAACAATTTGAATAGGTAAACATCCTCTACAATACGAGTTGACTCTCCAAATTAGTCATCTCATTTTTATTATCCGATAAGTATTCGAACGGCTGGAGGAGTGAGTGTATCTGCACCTTGAAGGCAGAATCAGAAACAGTCACAAATCATTCAACAGCCAGAAACAAACAAACAGGCAGACAGAGAATTTAAACTCATTTAACTTAACATAATAAGCGGCCCTTAGATTAAGGCTAGGGGCTGAGGATGAGGAGGGAAATATTTCAGATACAGATACAGATTCCGATTCAGGTCCAGGTTCAGGAGTTGGCAGCTTCTTCCCCACGCATAACGGCTGCCTGTCGCTCAACGCTGAGGCCGCTGATGATGATGATGTCACCTTATACAGCAGCGACACAGACAGAAAGAGACAGACAGATAGATACACAAATACAGTGAGAGAGGGGCCATAGTAAACACGACCATAAAAACCATTAACATCTGGTGTGATTAACTCTTAAAACGGCGAGTGAAGTCCGTTGGCTCCTAAGCAGCCGCCTCTTTCATTTTCGATTGGCGGAGCAGCTGCTCCCTCCACAACAAAAGGGGGGAATAGGGGGAATAAAGGGGAAGGGCGGTAGTCAACTCATTCACACGGCAGCCAGTGCATCAAAATGGGAATCGGAGAGTCAGTCGGCAAATGAAGTCAGAGTCAGAATCGGAGTCGGAGTCGCGTCGTCAGCTTCTTTGTCGCCATCGTCGTGCGCTTTTGGAAATTTATGAGTTTCGCTTGAAAAGTATTTTATTGCGTTTATAATTGTGTGTATTGCGGGTGTGCGAGTGTGCGAGTGTACGAGTGTGTGTGCGCCGCATGGGAAATGAATGGGCAGCTCTCTTTGTGCTCCCTCTTCTGACATGTCTCCCCTTTCCGCACTCACTCTGTAAATGTTGCACATAAACTCTTTAACACTTTGCCTCTCGGTTGCAATTAAAAAAAATCTACTTATTGGTGGAAAGTGTACATCGGATATGCGACATTGTATCTGTATCTGTAGCTGTCTGCATTTGTATCTGCTGTATGCATTAAACACTGAGACACTTCCTCCTCCCTCTTTGTGTCCCTATCATTTGCTGCTCCACTTTTGTGTTTGGGGGCACCGCATCATTTGTTTGCGTAACTTTATTAGACTCTTGAATTGCGTGTTTAGTTTTTGAACAATTTATGTGTCGAGCTCCTCGTTTTTGAAATTGTGGGAAACTTGCTCAACGAGGCCGTGGCGGCCATATGTGGCAGCTACATTAGATACAGATACATCTGACACTCGGCTGGCCATACCAAGTGTTTCCAGCTCAGTTTCGACTTTGAAAATAACCAGACTCAAGTCCAGACAAAGTGTTAAGACCAAGACTGACCTCAACTGAACCGGGCCCAAGACTTTTCCCGCTTGATTAATATCCAAAGTGAAATTGAAACATTTTTCTAAAATACACAAAAATTAAAACGTACAAATTGCAAGTTATTTGTTTGCCAACTTGGAGAACTAAAAGGGGAAGAGTGGAGTTCTTGGGGCACCTTTCCGTCTTTCTTGTCTGCCCGAGTTGGGGGGCAAAGAACAAAAAAAGGAAAGAAACCAAAACGAAAGACGAAGAAAAAAATTCATTTTCCACGTAATTACTCTGCTGTGATTAGTAAAATTAAACTTTTCTTTTGCATTTCCTTTTGCTGCGCGTGAGTTTTGCTTTCGCCTTTTGAGTTTTGCCTTTTGATTTCTGCGCTCGGCTGCAAAAAATGGCGGCAGTTTCTTCTCTCTCTATATTTTTTCTTATTTTTTTCGCTTGTATGTTCTTCTCAGTTTCATTTAGCGCTACGTTTTTCATGGGAAAAACTAGAAAAACGCTCGGTGGCGCAGGAAAAGCGCGTAACGGCCAATTACAAGGATTGATTGTGTATGAAAATGTTTTTCGGGAAAAGTTTCTCAGTGTTTCTCAAAGTTCTCGCGCTCATTTTTCGTATTTGCTCTCAATGCATAAGGTGTCCAATTTTTCAACGCCGACAAAGATTGACGGCGTTTTCTCGAGCGCAATCAAAAATTTTGTTTAAATACAAAAAAAAGGAACGGCAAAATTTTTGTGTTGAAGCAAATGCTTTTTTTTTGTGCGTCGCAGACACTTTAACACTTGAATAAATATTTGTGCGGCAGAAGGAGAGGTTTTATAATGCCACAAAATCCAAACTAATTACTCAGGCAGCTCGACAGTCGTTCTGTCGTTCTGTCGGTCGGACGCGCGCATCATTTCACTTGATATCCTGTCACAGGATACGTGCCGAAGCCAAAGCCGAAGCCAATGCCAGTTAGGCCCAGTTGCAGACAGACATCATCATCATCGTCATCATCCTCTAAACAGCCCCCGTCATTGAATCGCAGACTAAAATAAATGTTTTGAAAATAATTTCGTGTTATTTTTCTGTCTTTTCAGCCTGAAATCGGGAAATTGTGAATGAAAATGGAAATGGAAAGAGGAAAGTCCTTTTGCTTGGAAAGAAAGTGTCACTGGCGCGTGTGACAAAAATTAATATTAATTTGCTGTGTCAATGCATCCGTCATAGCGACAGTTGGACAGTTGGACGGCCCAAAAAGTGGTTATTTTTCAGAAGCCTCATTAACATTTCAAAACCACTTGAAAAGGGGTGAAATATTTGCTATTTATTCGGGAAAAATATTCAAATCGCACACACACACATACTTGGGGTTTGGCTTTTGATTCACAACTTAAACAGAAAACAGCAACAAGGAGTATCTATCGATGGTTTGGTTTGGGCAGGTGTTGATGCTGCGTTGAAGTTGTCAAATTGTCTCTGGAGAGTTTTCCAGCTGGGCGGCAGCTTCTCTTTTTCTGGTCACACGCCCGACACACGTTTGCCTGAAATCTATGCGCTGTTTTTCCACTTTTCCTGGCCATGGGGATGGGTGAAAATGGGACAATTTACGGTTTGCTTTTGCTCATCATCATCAACACGCGGCCGCTGACGGCGAGAGCTGCTTAATTTGGTCTTCTGAGCTCTCAGTGGGCGACACGTGTTGCAAACGTGTGATGGCGATGGGGTTGGAGCTGGAGAGGGAGGAAGGTGTCATTGTCGACCGACTCCTCCCCTGGGGCAGACTGTTTACATGTTTTCGTTGTTAGTTCTTTAATTTAATTAATACTTAAATATGCACTGGGAGCGTGAGAAAGCTGAGCTACAATTTGGAGTGGAGAATGATCTGTCTCAAGGCTGCAAACATCCAAGATTTTGGAGAAGATTTCTTTGATGTGTCAAAGCATGTAAGAAAATTTGTACAGTGAAATTATTTGGCTTTTTGGAATTGCTAACCAATACTCCTTAATGTTTTAAGTAAATACAATTTCTATCAAACAAATTTATATCTTTTTTAAGCCTTTAACTTTTACTGTTTTAAAATTATGCTAAATTAAAATTATGGACACTAAAAACTTTTCTCTACTATACTTAACTCTTATTTTTTGTTTATTTGCATTGCGTTTTTATTAAGAAAATTAAAACATAAATACTACATGGTTTTAAAATAAAAATTTAAACTTAAATAATCAGGCCTGTTCCGGTTTTCACTTTCGGCAAGATTTTGCGAAAGTGAATTTCCCTCACTTGTTCCGGTTTTCACTTTCGGCAAGATTTTGCGAATTGAATTCACGTGACATTGAGCAAGTGAGTTTGAATTCGGAAGGGTTAAATCGATGATTTTGGCATGCTTAGCATAAAATTAAAGTGAAAATAAAATATTTATAAAATACTTCAATGTTTTGGGAATATTACTACATTATCAGATAAGAAAAAAAATATTTTATTTGATTTTTAAATAATTTTTCTTTCATCATACCCCAAAATCGATAGGACTCTAACCTAACATTTTTGTCGGATTTGCTCGACCTGTTCTGGTTTCCGCAAATATTTGTGAAAATGAATGGCAGCTTTATTAGGGCTGCCCTTGTATATGAAGAAAGTAGTAAATACTTTGGTACATATTTTAAACCACAATTTAAGTGTTTTTATGTATTGCGTAAAATAAAGAATTAAATTTCTTGTTTTTTAAATGCAAGTTTGGACAAAACTGTTTGTAATTTAATGCAAAAAAGAACTGTTTATTTATGTAAACAAACACTGTGCAACAATTGACAACTCTGCAAAAAGACATTTCCAGCACTGAAATCAACCCGCGCTTTTAAATGTACAAAAGTTATAACAAAAGTAGGTTTTACCTTTGAAAAATGTTTTGACTCATGATTAAATAAATATTTGATGAATAAATTACACAATTAATAATTATTTTAACAGGCGAAAATTCTTTTGACGCAAATGTCTGATTCGCTTAGAACATTTTCCAGCACTGTTCTGCAAAAAATTACTCAACACAATGTGGAAGGGAAATTCGGAGGGTAATTCGTAGGAAATGTAAAGGAATTTTAAGGGAAATTCGGTCAAATCTTGCGGATTGAAATTCGCAAAAAACAAGTGAAAACCGGAACAGGCCTGAATATTTTTTGTTGTTCAGTAAAAAAGTGTATATTTTGATTTTATTGTTTAAGCTATATTTACAAAATATAATAAAAGTTATCAATAGGTTTTTGAAGTGTTTGAAGTTCTGTAAGTCAAACTCTGATGTTAATTATATAAATAAATAAATATAAATATTGGAGTAACCTGTATGCATATGTCGTTTTTGAATTCAACACAGACAGCTGCCAAGTTTCACGAATGCAAATGAAAAACTCTTCGTCAGTGGCTGCCACCTTTCACGACGTGGCATCAACGTCGCCGAGTCGCGTCGCGTTGTTGTTTCTAAATATTTTGATTAGTTCCTGTAAATTGTTTGCATTGCCTTTGGCCAGGCTGGGCACATGGCTGTCTGTCTGTCTCTCCGTCTGTCTGTTTGTTTGCTTAGTCTCACTTAATTTGTAATTTCTACGGCCTGTCTGTGGCAACATTTGGTACATGTTGCTTTTGGCTGACAAACTCAAGATTGTTGCACATTCACACAGAGACAAAGACAGAGAAAGAATAAGAAAGAGAGAGAGAGACATACTATGGCAATGTGGCCGAGAAGAAGTTGTATTGGCTCACAGCTCAATCAAGCGCTTAGCTAACTGTTAACTTAAATGCCATGATAGTTGAATGTCTTCTCAACTCAACACACACTCACACACACTAACACACACTCATAACACATGTGTGCTTAAATTACATTAGACATTTACGAGTTGATAATAAAAATTTTTACAATGGCCGACGCCATTTTACTTGACAAACACTTGAAGAAAGGCCAAAGCTGGAGATAGGGTAACGATTTCGATTTCAAAACTGGAACAGACTCTTTTATAGTGTAGGTAAGGAGGGGTAAGTGTAGTATGGGGGGTGTGTAATGGGTAATGAGTAATGGGTAATGGCCATCAAGTGCAGATCGCTCGTAAAAGAGCATTTTACAGTGGGCACATTCAACTTTTTGGACTCGACACGGTGGACACAAGATTTCCACAATTGGATCAGTTTCTAGCTCTCATGTTCTGTGCATTTTTAATTAATCGACTGTAGTTTTTATGGCTTCATTAATTACGGAGCCCTGCAAGGAAAGCAATGGAAGCGGGTCCTTGACGTCATGCAACATGCCACATGCCACAAAAGTCGTCTATTGAATTATGCATCATCGATACGAGTATGTGAAATGCTGTAAATATCAATAATAAAAGTGCGCTGTAAATGTAAGTAGAAGGAGCAAGAGGGGAAAAGGGAGGTCACAGGAACGGAGTGCATTAAAAATTTATTAGAATTTGCCTGTGACGCGTGTCCATATGACTACGACTTATTGCCCGATGTTGTCATAAAATAATAATCTTTATGATGGCAAAATTTTAATACAATATTGGTTGGGGGACGGGCTTTGGCCCTTATGCCACACACAGCAATGCGTCTATCTGTCATTCGAAGATTCATAAATTCACTTTAATTGCTGCAGTGATTTTTTCGCTTTTAGTATCAAATACGATACGACAGACAGGACTCAAGTCTAGCGCCGTGTGCTTCTTTCCTTCTCCTCCTCCATCTCTACTCTTCTCATTCCTCAACTGCGGGTGATAAAAACGTTAAAGTGCCCCGTTAAAATTATGTTCATTAATATTCAACTATTTAGTGACTGAGATTAACTTCCTTGTGAGTGCGAATGGCACTTGGCAGCAATTGGATTGCTCTGACAGAGTCTAATCTTTTCCGAGAATATATTTTTCGCTTATGTAAAAGAATATGCAGAAATCTTTTGTTTATATGCCATATCTTTCTCGGAACACTACGAATGTCGCATATTTAAGAAAAAGCCCACTGCGAAATTCTTATTATAATTTTTATATCTATAGGGAATACCCCAATGAATGTGCTTCTTAGAGAGATTATACATTTTAACTAAATATAAATGATTTAAGCTTAAATTTGTTTTAATATAAAGTTGCAGAAAATGAAAGTGATCGCATTCCAGCATGAACAATGATTTTAGATTTTTCTGAGGCTTTAAAAGACTCTTCAGCTCACTATCGTTTCTTAATGATAAATCACCTGCTGAGTGCGACTAATATTTTTCTTTTTGGCGATAACTTTGAATAATTTCAAATAAATATTTTATACAATATAGTGCTTATAGAATAAATTACATTTCTCACAATCACAATTTGCTTTCAATTAAATAATAAGTATGAAATATAAAGTTTGTTATTGCTGAATAAATTCCATACCGACTCTTGACTATTTCTTTTGTTAACATTTTCTTTTCAGGTAAAATCTTTGCCAACGAATTAGAATTGAGTTACGCCTCTCTCAGTGATTGGCCAACAGAAAGTTATCAGCTCAAAAGCCAAGTGCTGATTATGATGATGCTGATGTAGTCGCATAATTTTAGAGACTGCATAGCTGCATTCATGTTTTGTTTTGGCCATGCTTCATTCGGATTCATTTGGCAATTCATTTAACGATCGATCGTAAAGTGTTTGCCACCTCCGTTTGCCCCTCTACAGTGTGCATTGCCAACATGCAACACCTCATTGGCATTTGGTTTTCGATATTCATGCCTCTTGCTTTAAAATACTCGTATGCATTGAATGGGAACAGCCGTCGAGTGGCTACAACAACAACAACAACAAGTGCAGAGTTTGTTTACGTTTTTAAGTGAATTTTCATATTTTAATGTTTAGCAACATTGTCGTCGCACAATCCCGAGACGCTGTGGAGGTCGACGGCGGTCATAATTTCCGGCGTGGAATTCGTGGAAGTCGCCGATGCATAAAAATTGCGTTTGCCTCTTTAGCCGAATGGTTGAGGCGAACGAAGGGGGGGAAGATCGTAAAATTGCCGAGCACACACACTGCACGGTTTTTTATAGGTGGGCAGCCAGCAGCACAAAGGTGTTTTCCTTAGCAATTTTCCGCATTTTCATACAGCTCGTTTATGTTGCTTTGAAAAGATGTCAAAGCAAAGCGAATGCCAATATAAAAGTTTTGGACTCTTTGATGAAGCAGCGACAGCAGCAGCAACAACTGTAAACAAACAACAAGGCAAATATATAGTACAGATACATATATGTGTATATATATGTTTGTGTGTGTGTGTGTGTGTAGCTGCAAGTACACTCATTGTGGCATGTTTTGGACTACTCAGGAGAATGGCACACATCATTTTGCGTTGAGCTTGAAATTTAAGATGCTTGCCGCAGTTTTTGTTGCAGAAAAGTTTCGACTAATTAGCCAAACGGTTGCAAGAGTTTTGAGTGTATGCTAAGAAAGAGATAGCAATAGAGTAGTAGGCTCTACTATACAGACGCGACTAGAGACGTGCGTGCGATGGCCATTAAACATAATTGAAATTGAATTTGAAAATAAACTGAAAAATGCTTTTTGCCTTTTTGGCGTTGTAGCGTGTTGTGAGATTTGAGATTTTGGATACTTTTTGGCGGAAAAGTGTGGCACACGGCGCGCTTGATTTGTGCTAGCCATGAGTGTGCGTGTGTGTATGAGTGTGTGTGTGTGTTGGAGGGAGGGGAAAATAGAGGGCGGCATATCGCCTTCGATTAAAATGTGCGGCTGCATTTTCACGTATTCTCAGGAAATGTGCGTTCAATACGAAAAATTCGAAATTAGAAAATTTAATTTATTGCCGCCTCGAGAGCATTCGAACGGTGTGGCGTATTTTTAAGTGAAATGGATTGAAATGAAATGATTTTTCATTTACTATTTCTTTTATTTTTTCTTTTTTTTTTTGCCCCGCCTATAGCCTGATGCTGATTCTGATTCTGGTGCTGATGCTGACGTTGGCGGCAAGACGCCAGCCAGACGCTTCTCTCATGGCCTGGCCCCAAAAATGCCGACGAAAATTTGTTGGCCACAAAATGCGTAGCTCTCTAAATGCGAGAGATTCTCGTTTGCCACAACATTAAGTGGTTGCACCTTTCGACTGCTGCACAGGGTGTGTCTGCATTTAATTTAATTTATTTTAATTTAGTTGAGTTTAATTTGATGTAATTTTATTTAATTTTATTTAGTTTAATTTAATATTTTTTAATTTAATTTAGTTTAATTTTATTTTGTTTAATTTTATTGTCTTTTATTTTATTTATTAATTGTCAACTTAGAGCAGTCGCCCAAATTTACGATTAAAATTCATAATAAAATTATAAACTTAATACTTTGAAATTATACATACATAAATACATTTTAATTTTTACTGAAAGGATGAAAAAACAAATTGAAAATATTAAAAGTGTACAAATTTGGGGATATTAAAAAAAAAGAATTAAATGATCCAACATCCCAATCAGATCAAAAAAGTATAAGTAGTAAAAATTAGTGATAGTAAACTATCAATATCAGTAAGTTTCCGAAAGGAAAAAAGAAAAATGAAGGGAAGTGACAATGTTGCCCAGTCTAAATAGCACACACCCTGTTTGCCACAACAACTAAAAACAAAGGTGCACGGCGACAAACAATTTGTGGGCCGAGTTGGCAGCAAAGTATTTGCGACACATCCCGAAGTAGGTTGACGCCACCTAGGTATTCACGTTTCACAAAGGTTGCGATTCGAGGAGTTTCGCACCTAGAAAATGAATGCGAAAAAGGGAAAAAGCAGAGAAAAGGGGAGACGAGATGTCTATCAGCCGGGCCGACAAGCTGGCGTCAGTCTCTCGTGTACTGCAATTATGCAGACAACATGTCAACGCGAATTGTTCAAATTGTCGAGCAGACGAGGCGAGGAAAATCGAGTGGCCAAGAAAAATAAAGCAAAGTTAAGGGCTGGCAATCAGCGTGCAAGACGCAGCTGTGGCCGAGGTGCCAAAAATGAGAAGAAATCTCGTCTCGAGATCAGCGTGTCTAATGGTCAATAAATATGAAAATTTTATTGACTTACGCAACTCGATACTGGCACACGAATCGCTTCAAGTGCTTTGAAATTTAAAATGCACACACACATCATGTTGCCCCCCATCATAATCATCATCATTCTTGAGTCTGGTTAGGATTAGGAAGTGGGCAACATCGTCTCCAAGGCCCGTGCACGTCTCACGTTTGCTTAACAAGCTCCCTGGAGTGAAATAAAAGCGAAAGTGCAAAAGTATTTGACTACGTGATGTGCAGCTCATATTGATGGCATTCATTGGCTGCTCAGTTAGCCAGTTGGCCAAGTGTCTATTAGCCATAGTCACTTGAGTAGGTGTTCTCTCTCTCCCTCTTGCTCACTGTGTTGCCAATTAGCCCGCATGTCGGCAGCTGCGTTTTTGGCTTTAATTAATAGGAATTTTTATACAGTTTTTTGACTCATTTCGCCTATTGTCGCTGTCTGCTCGAAATTAATCAAAACTATCGGACAACTTTGTACACCCAGAGAAAAATGCGCTCAAACTTTTAATATTTACACTTTGATTTAATTACTTTACTATTCGATTTAGCTTTAAATGTAATAAAATTTTAAATTTTTAAGAAATATAAATTAAAACAATTTCACATTAAAATACGAGTTCTAAAAATATCATATGAAATTCCAACATTATTAAATAATCAGCATTATCTTTTGAAAATCTTTTAATATAGAATTCGTCGACATCAACCAAAGAAGTGATTACTGATTGTACACAAAGTATGAGAAAATATGACAGAATAAACTGATTACTTCTCCTAAATTAAATAAATTAAAATTTAAATTTGGAATGCAATAAAATCATAGAAAATCAGGTGAAACATAATAAATTTAAATGCAGTTTGATTAAAAATTGCAAGTCTTAAAAATACATTTTATTTAACGTTAAGTATGTAATTTTAAATTTTGGTTCGACTGTATGTACATTATATATTTAAATGTAAACTAATTAAACTAAATAAGCATTTATTTAATTTCCCAATTAGTTTTTCTCCGGGTGTATGTTGCACTTGTGGCGACAGTCGAGGCGTGTCCAAGCGCTAGGTGCCACAATGTGCCACGAACTGAATCCAAAACGCGCAGGGAAGAGCAAAGCTGCACTCACTGTTGCACAATGAGACAGGCGAGGCATGCCACATGCTGCATGCTCCTGCTTCTTGTTCTTCTTCTTCTTCTTCAGGCCCAGACGGTCGCTTGTCAACACTTGCCAATTGTTCGTCTGCGCCATTGGACTTTTCCACATAAAAACGTACAGTGAGAAACCAAAATGAAATATGAACTATTTTAACGCCTACTTAATTTGCTCTGTTCTCCTCTGTTCAGTTCTGTTCTGTTCTCTTACTATAAATTTAAATTAATTTAGCGTTGAAAGTGAAAGTGCTAAGCGACTTGCCTGGCAACGCCCTGAGAGTTCATATACCATAGGTTTTAAATACGTTCCCTGGCCAAAACTGGCCAATTGGCTGTTGCCAATATTTTAATAAATTTTTGCTTAACAAACAGTTTTCTCGAGGTAGAATGTCGACCTAAATAAATAAAGATATGTTTATGTGCAAAATATTAAAGACAAACAAAAACGGGAATGGCCCATCCCAAGGCAACTCACACTCACACTCACATTCACAGTGTGAATACACACTCACACTCACACTCATAGACTTACGCATCCATATGTCGCCGCCTGACCAATTCATAAGTCTGCACTTAAGGCAGCAGCAGCTGAGAACAAGGGACAAGGACAAGGACAACCTGTGCCAAGGTTGAAGAGTCTGTGGGTGGAGATCGAAAGGAGAACGAAGGAGGCAGGACGAAAGTTAGGCCAGCGTATAAACTGCAGGCTCGCATATACATAAAAATCATAATAAAATGTATTTACCCCAGGATCAAATTATGAATCTGCTTATGGCCAGGATACGACAATGGCAGGGACATGGCAGGACAAGGGACAGGACACGGCTGGCAGCTAAAAGGTGTGCCCGGCCATCTCAAGTTATATGAAAGCCGCAGGCTGCCCAACCCGTAAAAAGGACAAACGTATATTTATGAAATGAACAAAACTATAAAGGACACCCACAGCCCACACACACATACGCACACACACACACACACATACAGAGGACCAAGAACAATGTGACGACATTGACGTAGATTTGGATTTTTGGGGTCCACATGAAAATTTGTGCACATTTCAGCAAAATTTTGGCCCTAAGGTGTTGCGAGCTCCTTAAAGGTGCTGTCCTTAGTTATATATCCAGGGAGTACGACGTCCAAGCTGTTGTTGTGTCCCTTTCTCGGCTGGGGCAGGGGGAACTGCCAGTCTATTACCCAACTACTTTATGGCATGTAGTTACACCTAGGCGAGCCTGCGGCGACAACATATGGTCAGAAGTAAAACTGAAGCATCGGGCACAAAGCAACGACAAGAACAACACAACGTTTTATAAAGTTTATTTGGCGTTTCACATTCGCTTTCCCTTCATTGTCGGCATCATCAACAGCCATCAACATCATCCAGCCCACAAATACATTCAGTTGTTTCTTGGTGACATCTGCCTCTTACTCTGCCTCTTTCTGCATCTTTTTCCTGTGCCCCCGGGGGCTTCGAGTGTTGCTTAAGTATTTGTGTCACATACGCCACGCACTGGTCGACGGGGACAACTGAGACGTCTGTCCTGGAAATTACCTTTGCTGCCGGGATAAAACAAAAAAGACCCTCGAAATTACCTATCGACGTGTTAAATTGACGGCCTTTTGAATCAGCTCACGTAGCATTTTATTAGTCAATCAAAGGATACTTTGGCATGCATCTCATTAGCCCAGAGCAGCTTCGATTCCAGCACTATAAATAGACAATTCAAGAATATAACTTATTTTTAAAATAGATTTCTTACAATTATTTCATGGCTTAAATATTATATTTTCACATTATAAAATAATTAAAGTAAATATATTAGACAATAATTAAAATTTCGTAAATTCTTAATCAAGTGAATAATTTTTTTCAATTTACAATTACATTATCATTGAGATAAATATGCTTTAGAGACTTTTAACAAATGTTTCCGGCGCATCTTTTGCTAATTTGTAATTTGTAAATTGTAGCAAAAGAAAAGTGCATCAAGTGCTCGGCGAAAAAAAGAAATGAAAATGCAATTCATATTCCGAAAATTTTAATAAATATGCATTTTTCTGAGACGGGATACAGAAGAAGGATTGCCAATTGTGCACTTTACATTAAAAATGCTCTGGCTAAAAGCTCAACAATTAGCAACAATTTTGAAATGCAAAATGGCAAACGGAAAGCCAAAACGAACTAAGAAGAAGCAGCAGCGACTGAAATGGCCAGCACCAAAATTAAAGCAACTTAAATGGAACTTATTAGATTTGTATACTTTTAATTTGCATTCATAACAGTTCCAGTTCCAGTCAAAAAACAAAAAGTACAAAAAAAGGAATCCAAAGGCGGCTGTTTCGAGAGGGGGAAGCTGAGGGGGAGCTCTTTTTCTTTGCCAGAGTTGAGGGCAATTGCACAGGGAGTCGGTGGACAACAGTTGGCAGTTGTATCCAGCTCCTGTTCCTGCTCCTGTCTTGGCCGTAGACGCTTCGCAATTGAAACCCTTTTCTTGTTTTTGCAGTCTCCGACTCAGATTCAAACCCAGACCCAGATCCAGAACCAGATCCAGCCAGTGGCTCTGTGTGGCCGTGTGGACATGACGTATTTCTTTCTCGTCTTTTGGCTGATTTAAATTTGCCTCTGTTGGAATAAAACAAAATTAATTTGTGCATATTTCTTGAGCGAGTCCAGACGAAATACGAAGCTTGAGATGCTTCTACTTTCTCCTGCCTCCACAGCTGCCTTGGACATTTATTAAAAGACGAAACGAGCTGGCAAGTAAGTAAGCAAAAGGAGAAATGGAAACCTTTTTGGCCAATCCTAGAAATAATAAAAAATATCAAGTGAAAAGAAATTTCATAAAACGAAAACAATTTGCCGAAATTAAAGAATAATAATGCGAAGCCAAGTCAAAAGATGACCAGATGACTACAGATATAGATATATATATAGAGTGTATATTTATTTCCCATATATAGAGAAATGCATAAATGCATGTCCTCTCCCAGCGGAGATACGGGAAACTGGAACAACACACGTGCCGGTTACAAAGCAGATAAGTATGAAGACATTGATATACAATCGAACGTGGACGAACGACGGCCCATAAATCCATTAGCAATAAATAGTTTCGATATGAATGAAAGCAAAATAAAATAAAATGAAATAAAATTATTTATACGTTTCGCACGGCGCGACAAGCAGGAAAATTAGTGCGAATCGAGTTTGGTGACGGCTGGGAATGGGAAAAGGCAATGGAAAAGGGAAGGGAAAAGGAAAGGAGATGCGCTGCAAATGAACCAAAACAAAGCGGGAATATGACAGGGGAACAGCAATCGAACAACTGTATCGAATTACCAATCATTCAATACAATGCTGTGCCACCCCGTGGCAGGAAAGTTGTGACATGGTCACGCGACCTCACAAGGGAGGGGGCTGGGGAGGGGAGAGGAAGGTTGGCTTCCATAGTTCACGGTGTCAGATTTACCGATTCGCCGATTTAGTCAGTTGCACATTGCCAAAACTTTGTTGGCTGATGGGAAAAACACTGAATAAGGCCTCCTTCCTCCCCCTATAACTCCCACTATCTTTGCCCCCTCCAAATCACACATGTAGTTGAATTTTTGAATTCAAATTGAGCCATCAAAGCATTATGGGAACACTCTTAGTATCACTTAGAGTGTTGTCCCCCCACCTCGAAAGCCAAACAATTGAATTGAGAATGGCATAAAAGCAACACAGCAAAAGCAACAGCAACATGGCCAACAGCATGTTGACCAAATAGCCGACAATTTGGGTTAACTGTAAATTTCACTGGCTAAAACGGCAAACAGCAAACGTGCAAGTTTTAACAAAATCGAGTACCAAAGAAAAAGAAACGAGTTTGACAGGCGCTTCAGTCATCAGAATATAGTACGAGAGTAGTATCTTTGAGATACTCCAGGCAGGAGTTGGGGGCCTTAGCTGCCATAAAATTCAGTGGGGCGTAAAGGATGCGATGCCTTTTAATAATAAAAAGGAGAATTGAAGAACGAAAAAAAAACTACGGCCTGGCTTGCATAAACTAAAACTAAAGCCTCTTGGCTATGCCCAGGCACGTCTTAAATGTTCAAATTATGTAAAATAAAATGTGCGCCAAAAGGATAAACGACTCTTAGGCTGACGTCAGCCTTCCTCCCGAGTGGCGTTGACTGACAGGCGGGAGGACTCGTCATCGGACTCAGGACTCAGGGCGACTGAAAAACACTCGACAATCCTTGCAAGGTGCAAAAAATACTGCTCTAAAGGACTCTAGAAAATGTCCATTTGCATGAGCAGAGCGTGTCCTGGCTAATAACCGTGAGTAAGCGAACAGGTGCTGCCTTCACTTTGCTCAACGCCAATGCCTTTGGCGTCCAGAGTTGTGATCAATCTTGCTAAGCTTTTGTTTTCGCTGGGTTTTTGTTTATGGACAAAAGGACACTCGACGCCTTAGAAGTGCCCCTGGCATTAGCATCAGCATCAGACAGTGCGACATTGAGACATTGAGACATTCAGACAGCCAACAACAAAGCAAATTGGGGACAGATTCGTCGACGGAGTCCTTTTCGGCGTCTTGGTCTTGGTCTATGATTGATTAGCAATTAATTAGCTACACAAATAACTGTAATTATATGCCAACGAGAACAATGTCAGGCCTTTACGTCAAGCGCTCCAGAGATCTGGGAATCTGGGATCCCGAACCCGCACAATAACGAAACTCACCCCCTGCTCATAATATTCGTCCAGAATTTGGCACTTTTGGCGAGGGTATACCTCGACGCAATGTCGTTAAGTTGGAAAAATTATAAAAATTTCAGTTTAACTAAAGTAAATGAAGAATAAGATTTAGTTAGATTTAGATATTTGTATTTATTGATGTTTCTTGATTATTGCTAATTTTTTTGTCAACCAAATGTTCGCTTCTTACAAATTTAACACTGTTTAACTAAGGTAAAAAAGTGTAAAATGAAAAAAAAATAACCAAAATAAAATATGTTATTTTAAAGATTTAATATATGTTTTAAACGCATCTGTATCACAAATACTATATTTTATATATTATTATTTATATAATATCTAAGATTAGATATGAGTACAAGTCGAAAATATTTTAAACTTTTTTTTTTTTTTATAATATTTACTTGTTGTATATCAGACTCCAATCTTTCTTTTCATTAACTTGCAGGGTATATTTCTAATCTTGCATACTTGTAAGCACCAAAAAGTTGCGCACTTTTTATGCATTGCCATTGAAAATTATGTACTTGCGAATATTTGGTTTTTCTGTTGTTGTTTAGCAACTGCTCCACCTTTTTTTTTTGTTGCTGTTTTGTTGTTTTGTTGTTGCTTTGTTGTAGAGAGCACAGTACAGGGCGCATCGTTAGCTAATTTGCATTTTGTTGTTGTTGTCATTTAATGTGCTTATGAAACGAATTTGTTGTTAACTTTGGCACTTGCGGGCTGCGTTTGCCATTGCTTTTTACGATACGAATGGCATCCAATATATCCTAATGACACTTTATTGTCAGTCCAAGTATTCGTCACAGCCAAGAAAACTGTGTGTATAAGTGAGTGTGTGTGTGTGTGTAAGGAAGCCATAGACCTATAGATTGGGTCGATTGGGTCGATTGGTTTGACAGTCACCCCTAATTGCAAACTTACCCCGAAATTTGTTTTTGCAAAATTTAAATGTGACTCAAAACTTACCTACAAGCGATTAAAGAGTTTGGCTTAAAGTTAAAGTAGATATAGAACTTGGCTCGAATGGAGCCGTTTTGTATTTGTCGTGTGACATGTCGACAGTTTTGGCCGGCCAACAATGCATGACTGACCCTGTCAATACTCTATCCCAGTATCCATTTATGCAATATTTAATGCATGGACATGGATCGCAAAAGTGCGTCCAAGTCCAACTCCAACTCCAACTCCGAGTCCAAGTAATGTCAGACCCTGTCAGCTGCACAAACCGTTTGAGACCCGGACTAGGAACTTACTTATGTGCCTGTGGCGGCATTGTTTCGAGTTATCCCCCCTGTTCCCCTGCCTGTTGCCCCCTTCTGTGATCCCCTAAAACCAGTCGAACTGCATGTGCATTTTGCTGACATTGAGTGCTCCGACAAGCGACGTGTACAACAAGGACGAGGATGAGGATGGGGACGATGTTGTCCTCGAACTGTTGGCTCTTTATGGCTGAAAGCTTTTGTCGCTGCCGTGGCACTAAACATGTCTCGTGTCTCCTCGTTGTCGTCGTCGTTGTCGCTTTTCCCGTTGGCGCGACTCCAAAATATAACTTAAGTTTCTGGTCAAATGAATTTGGCAAAGGTAGCTGAAAAGCCCCAAAAAGCACCAAAAAGGAGCCCCGAAAAATTCACAAAATCTAGCATACATTTGGGAGCCGCATCTCTCGATTCGGCCAAACTGCAAACTGAAAATGCCAACTGAATTTATGCAAAATGCCAGCGGAAATGTTGTTTTTGTCAGTCGTCAGTGGCAAAGACGGCAAAACCAATACCAAAACCAAAACCAAAGACGGCAACACGTTCTGGCCAACCACATTTGGCACTTTAAGTGGCTTTTCTTTCTTTTTGGCTAAAACCAATGCATTGTTTTTGTGCTTTGTCACCTGTTTTGCCGCCTTGAGAGTTTTGCCTGCCAATTCCATTTCCGTGCAAAGTTTTTACGATCTTGTCAACATTTTGAGTTGAGTGCATTTTTACGCACCCCCTCCGTCCCTCCGCTCCCTCCACTTCCTATCTCCCCTTACCTTCTGGCAGTAAAATCGAAAAGTAATGCAATAAAATTCGCTTTCATTAAAAGCATTAAAATAGGTTTTTGACATGCCATAAAAATTGTTTTCACGTAAACACAAAACACACACACATAGAAAACTGCTGCTGCTACACTTTCGTGAGAAGGGGAGAGAGGGGCATAGAGAGAGAGAGAGAGAGAGAGAGGCGAAGAGTCTGGGGAGCTTCTGTTGGCTGTTTCCATTCGCGTCTAAATGGGAATTTTATTGTTCTGGGAGCTGTGGCTGACGCATTGCCATTAGACGCTACACGGCACTCGCCGCTCACCTAAGCGCCACTAGGAGTGGCAAGAGGAAAATAGGAGGAGGCAGGGGACATGTGGAAATACGATTTTAACCAAAGGCATCATCAAGGGAAAGGCGTTGATTTTTGCCAGATATTATCTATTTCATCATACATGTGTGCATGGAATCCAGGCCAAGCAGACAGCTTAAAATAACTAAGGGAATTAACAACGCGTGATGAAGGAATAAGATGAACTGGGAAAACAGAGACTGACAGAGCAACTGTAGTTAGTTTTATAACCATTACCAAATAAAGGAGAATGTAATAAAGTTATGCTAATATGTTTTAGGTGAATAAATTAATGAATAAATTAATCAAACAATAAAATGTAGGGGAAGAAAGTTTGGTTTAATTGTAGCGACACTTATGAGATGGGAGAAGTATTATTAGGAGTTAGCGATTAAACACTTTAATGGAATATAACTAAAATAATAATAATAATAATAATAAAAAATTATGTTTTTACTAAAGTTTTTTTTGCAATACGCAAATATTTGATATTTATCAACTATCACCATATCCCGCTTAAACAAGTATAATAATTATTCCAATTAATTTTTAATTTTTTCCAATAGGAAAAAATAGCTCTGGTAACTGGCAAAACTTTAAAACAAAAGCTGAGAAACCCATTTATGTAAATTTGTTTAATTTAAGAATGTGTTACTGGATTTTATAGATTATAAAAAAAGTGTTAATTCCTGTTTAAGTTTATTCGCTTATTGCCTGTTATTTTAGTTAGAGCTTAAACAATTGACTAAAAATTCTTTTATTAATCCCATAGCTGCGTTGTTCACATAAACTTTACCAAATTATGCTCAATTCAGTTGGCTGACAGACATTCAAAGCGATTAAAACCAGACTTTATAGGTAATCCTTGGTTAGAATATTTTTCTAAGTCAAAGCAAAATGACAGCTAAATTGGCAATTGACAGAGACAAAATCGAACGTGGCTTATAATGCAACGTTATTAACTTGAAATTGCGTATACGCAGTGAAAGCGACAGAGCGACATGTAATCAGGATAAAGGGAGAGAGGGAGGTAAGAGGACCCTCTAAATGGAAAGGCATTCGGGAATTGGTCATCACTTGTTAATTGCCGCGACAGTTTGTGGCAAGAGCATTAGCAATTTGGGGTACGTTGTTTGGTGCGATGCTTTGTGCTACGTTTAGATATTTTCATGATGTAATAAATGATATTAATTTTAATAATTGCCGCGATTCTTATTGACAGACTTTGGGGCGAATGGCTTCGATGGCTTCGTTGCCATCGACTCGTAAATTGCAAAAAATATGGCAAACAATTTTTATTTAGGCCACTTATTTTATTTGCCTCCATCGCGATGAGATTGCTTTGGCCCTGGCTCGCTCGGTCGGTCGACTATATGAAAATATTTAATGATGACCATGAAAACTGCTTAATCGGAAGAATGAATATGAACATGAATATGAATATGAACATGAATATGAACATGCCGTAACGTGGCGGCAGCAGACTGGGAACCTTGGCCAGATAATAAGCAGAAAGAAAACATAAATACTTTCGGGAAATATGAAAAAATAACCGAAATATGTGCAAATCCAAACAAATGTTCCCTTTTGGCTTTTTTTGCACAAACAGCAGCATTTTTAATATAGCTGTCATTCGGATACTTCCTCCTCAGCCCCCCCGAAGTTATATTTTTATTGGTAACGGCAACGACTATTTTTCGCATTTATAATGTAGAGCCATATATTTTCATGAACACTAAATTATGATGCGAAATGGGGCTGAGTAGGCGCCCACATTTTGGGATGGGGAATTCTTTGATAACAAACAATTGAACTTATTTATATTTATATTTTTATAAGTAAATATTTACACTTTACGTAAAAAATACCAAATTAAGTAGGAGTGTTCAAATATCATGGATCAACTATGCAAAGTCTGCGAAGTGCTGTTCAATTTGCTCCATTGCGAGAATGAGAATGAGAATGAAGATTACGCTGCATCGAGTCATGATGTTATGGATACTTTTAGCTATAATATAAAGCACAAGTATCCAAAACGACTGGTCACCTACGATGCGGAGGCAATTGGAGAACCGCGTCTCATTCGCCTCTCCGATCTCACAGAAAGTGTCATGGATCTATTGATGCCGAGCTGCGAAAAGGAAGAAGCTCAGGAAGAAGATGAAAACGAGTGTGAGGAGGATCAAGATGGGTGTGAGGTTGATCAAGACGAGTGTGAGGATGATAAAGATGAGTGTCAGACAAGTGAAGTGAAGTGCAAACAAGTTAAAGTTGAATGCGATTCAAATGACGATGAGGATAAAGACGAATGCAAGCCGAATAACCAGGAGGAAGATAAAGATAAGGAGGAGAAGAAGATTGCTTGCAATTTCCTCAAATCTTTCTTTCCCGGCGAGAATCTGAGCGAAGCGCGTCTCCAGCAATTGGAGAAATGCAGTAGAATCCTCCATGAACGCTTCGTCCAGCGTCAGGCTGCAGAAGGTAGCGAAGGATCTACTTGTAAAATGCCCGCAAAGTGGGAATCTCTCAAGCCGCTGCAGAAGTTTTGCTTCTATTGGCAGGCACTCACCGGACACGTTCTCCATGCGACGCCTTTTGAGAATTTCAGGGACATATTTATCCGGCGATATCGAAGGAAGTGTCCACGGGGCAGTGAAAAGGAGTTGAGGAACGTGGTGCGGCGTTGCTGGCGTTGCCTGAAGAACGAGGAACGGGTTCCCTTCAATCTGAATGCGCTGTTGTATCATGTCAGCACCGGCCAAGTCGATCCCTTCGATCATTGCGCTGTGCGTGTGCTCTTGAATCGATGGAGATGATGACCTTGGCACCGCCTGAACAGGGGAAGGGGGAATGAAGCAGGTTGGGGGCATTAAAGTGTCTGTCAAGCAGCCAGAGTAAATTCGATTTTGATTTTAATTTCCATTTTCATTTTCATCTTTTTATACGAACCAGATACTGGACAATGTTCTGTGTGCGATCTATTTTTGTGCAGAGTTTCAATATTTTTTTGCATTTTCACTTTGCTGCTGCTGCCGTTGCTGTCTGAAGTGGCAGTTGCCCCACTTGTCCCACTCTTCTTATTCGGTTTTGAGATATTTGCACTTGAACCACATTTTGCATTCATTTCGGGTTTTTGGGTAATTGGGGAAATGTTACAAATCGAGGCGTCAAAATATTATAATGGATCGCAGCTCATTTTGCACATGTTTCAAGGTCGCCCTTGTTGACATGGCATTGAACAGTGGAATCCATATTACGTATACGCCACGAAGTGTCATCTGCCACTTGGCGAGGTCTTCATCGCCCAAGACAATGAAATACATTTTAATTAAATTCTTTTTATAATTTCAGTTTGAGGTCAGTGAAGTTGGCGATTATCGAATTTTGGTGGTCAGCTTTTCAATTTTCCCAAGCGCATAAATTAGCAATAAAAATGTGTACAGATTTTGCACAGTTAAACAAGAACTATTTAAAATGTAATTTCGTTTTTTACGAGTCTCAACTTTGTCCTGTTCAGAAACGACAGAAGTCAAAGTTAGAAAAAATAAAAATAAAAAACAATAAATAAAATTGTAGCAAATCGAACGACGGCTCGGCCTGCAAAATCCGATCAGTCGAAGCGTGTACGGCGACATTATGCTAATAGAAATGATACCAGAGAGGGAGAGAGTTGGGGGATGGGGAGTGGGAGGTGGGAGAGACTTTGTCTGCGGCTGGTGTTGAGTTTTATTGAAAAAGGAGGCAGAAGGCGGGGTGGGCGGGAAGCGGCCACGTTTATGGCTAGCGAATTGTCGTTGACAACTTTTGGCGAGCCTCACATAAAACGAAATGAAATGGAAAACTAAACTAAAAAAACGAGAGAAAGAGGAAAATCGGCAATGGCATCAATTCGCCACGTTTCCCCAGCTGTGTGCAACTGTATCGAACTGTATCGAAGTCGTGTGTGTGCGACTTCAAATTTATTGTTGTAGATATTGAGTTTTATAGTATAGTGGGCCCAAGTCCAAACATAACCCAAACTGCTCACGCATTTGCGCATTTTTAAGCGCCGAAATCGAAAAACAATTGGCATTCGCATGCCTGACACTTTCAGCTCCTCTTGAAGCGTCTGTGTCAAATGTGGCACTAACCCCTTACTCCACAACCCTCCCTTTCCTGCTTCTCTCCACTTTCCACTCAAACCCTTTGGCTTTCCTCCTTTGCCAACTCGCCTTTTTTATGGTCGACTGTTGCAAAGATTTTGTTGTTTTGATATTCGGCAATTTTATTGCCTCGACCCAAGTTCGCACCTCAATTTGTCTTCGTAAATGTGAAAAATGTGGAAATTAGTTGCTGCCCCGCAGGCCTTTCTCTCTCCCTTTCTCTCTCTCTCTCTCTCTCTCTCTCTCTGTGTGTCTCTCCCTGCCACATTTCATCAATCACACGATGTGTCACACCTATCGCCGTCTCTGAGGCAGAAATCAGTTGCAGCTCCAAACAAAACTGTGGCGAATTGCTAAACAAAAACAACAACACAACACAACATAAAAAAAGGAGTGTGAATGCCACGCCCACTCGCTGGTTTTGAAGAGGCTGCCGTTAATGGCGACTGAAATTTGTAGCATACTTGCAGGCGTTTAAGTCAAAGCTCAAACACAAACTGTACTTATAGTTGGCCAACTTTATCGATGAGCCTAAAGACTGTTGTGTGTGTGTGTGTGTGTGTGTCACTTTTGGGACATTTTTATGCAAAGTCGCAGCACAAACACATAACGTAAAAATCAATGGCCAAAAGTCACCCCGAAATCAAGTTACGGCTTCATTGTGATGAGTTTTGTTGGACAGTTGGACAGTTGGTCGATCGACTTCTACTCGCCATTAACATAACAATAATTATGACCAACATTTGCCCTGAGATATTAAGCAAACAAGCGGCCAAAAGTAAATGGGATTCTGCAGCCCTAAGCAAAAAAAAAAAGAAAGCGCGTTCTCTCAATCACAATTGACATCCTGGCATCCTGGCATCCTGGCAAACGGCGGGCAGCGGGCGAAGAAAATTTTGGCCAATGGTCAGCAGACGCTCTGCATCCGGTTGAATTGATTTTCAGCCATGAATTGACTTTTTTTTATACCCTTGCAGGGGATATTATTATATTGTAAATAAAGTCAATAATGTAAATATATTCTTGATAAGGTCAAAGACCTGAGTCCATATTGACATCTCTATCTGTTCGTCTGTTTCTACGAAAACATGTCTCTAGATATTTTCTAAAGAATAGTTTCTTTTAAAAAAAAAAATTCAGATATCTCAAGAAACAACAAATTTGTCTATAAAATTGCTGCATTTTTGCAGAACTATTTTATACAAATTTAAGTGAAATTCAAGCGAAAGCGATTTCCACCGAATATTGCGATCTGCGAAAGTTCAACAATTTTATAGAAAAAGTTGTTGTTTCTTGAGATATCTGAACTGTTTAAACAGTTTGTCTATTGTGGCATTGTCTTATGCTTCCTAAACAAATTTATTAAATTTAATATTACTTATTATTTAATATTACACTACTAAGTGTATTTTATATCTGTCTTAGGAACAACCGATAGAAATTTTGAAGCACGGCTCTGTAAGGGTATCAAATGCTCGGCAAGTCAAGGAAAACTTGCCTTCCTTCCTTTATATAGGAGTGTGTGTGTCACATGTAAAACGCCGAGTGTAACTGTTCCACGTAATTAACTTCAATTTGAGACTTTGCCAATGTGCTGTTCGACGGCACAAAGAATTCTTGGATTGGTTGGCTCATTAAGGGGCCAACATAAATTCCGCTTAAAAAAGAGGCAAATTGACAGGCGAGCAGAGCAGATTTGATATTCCTGTTGGCCCGCCAGCAAATCCAATTTCCGAGCGGCAGTTTTAAGACTTGCGGCTTGAGGCAACGTTGCACGTACGCGCAACACTTTCAGTGCCCACGCAAGCACAGGAGACAGAGAGAGAAGGAGTGAGAGAGCAAGGGAGATGGAGGAGCAGGTCATGTCGCGGTCATAAATACAACAATGCCGCTTATGCCCAGGCTAAAAACTGAAGCTGAAACTGAAGCTGAAGCTGATGTTGATGCCACCATCGCCGTTGGCAGCAGCAGCAAAGCAGCAAAGTTTGAGCAGAGTGTCGCCAGCGCCATAAATTTGCGAGCGAAAACTCACGGATTTATGTTGGAAAACGCAACGCGCGCCAGGACATGAGGCAGGAGATAGCAGAGCAGCAAACAGGACGCTAAGATACGAACACAGCATGGAAGTAGAGGGAAGAAGGGGTGCTCCGAGGGGGGAAGGAAGAGTTTGTGGCCAAGATATGCGCTGCAAACGTAATCCACTTTAAAGTTTTGTCGCCGCTTTCATTTGGAAATGAACACGAAACGCGGCCTCGGTCGCATCTCAGTCATGTGATGCGAGTGCGATATCCTTGCGGATATCCTTGAGCCAACGTTCTTCCCATTTTTTTTTGGCAACCACATGCAGCAATATCACTGTCGTTGTCGTCCTGTGGCCATAGCCTGACACGACTTCTTATCCAATTTGCATTTAACGCAGCACATTTTGGCCAATTTCACAGGCTTCGTCGCATCAAGCGCCAAATCTGCTCTCTGCTCTACTCAAAAATGTATAAAAAAGAAAAGAAAGAAAGGTCTCCTTGCAAATCCCATTTGCAGCAGTATTTGCATTTAAACTCTCCGTGAAATTGAGACGAGCTGGCTGAAATTAATAAAAGTGCCTGCCAGTTAGTCGAACCTTCATCTTCCTATTCCAGCGGCGATTCCGTCGACGACCGCAAGTAAAAATGTTCAATAAACGTCCGGATGGAGAGTTGGCAGCTAACCGCAAACGCCTTCAATATGAACCAAACTCTGCATCTCTCTCTCATTCTATATCTTCAGCCCGGCAACAGTCAATTTGGCATTTTTAGCCGTTTTTAACTACAACAAGTTAGAACACTACAGTTGAGTGAGCTCGACAGGGAGATACTTGGTGATTGGTACTTGCAGTCCTTCGATTGAAATGCAACAACATATAAGTAAAACAAAATATGAGGAATTCAGAAAATATAAAAATTTAATAAGATAAATATTTCCGGGGCTCAAACCTTCGTCGCATTGATGGGCTCACTAAAATAACAAGAACACAACTCTATTTGTATAAGTTCTTCCTTTTTTTTTAATTGCGATTTAACCTAATGAACTTAAAAACACATTTCTGAATACAACTGACATTGCTGAGAGGGAATCGATCCCTGTTTATTTTTTTATTTTAACTGAACGATTCTACATATAGCAGCTCTAAACAGAAAGCCATGGGACATCCTATGTAACTTCTTTATTGAACAAGTTTTAATTGTTGTTTATTAAGTTGATAAGGACTACACTGCAGAGGTTTGCATATAATTACTCAAAATGTTCATCTATCTCTTTCCGTTATACTTGTAAAATTCGCCAGCAACATCAAAGATCTGGCATTCTCTTCGGATTTGCCTTCCTCAGCCTGTTACATACACTGACACAAAGCTATTATACTCCTATAAACTTTCGAGTACGAGTATAAAAACAACAACATTGGCAACAGCTGACTCTGACAGGAGCCGCCCGCTGGCCGTTAGTTAGTTTGCGGTTCGGTTCTCACTTAGCGTTAGACAAAGTATACATACCACGTCCATGCAGAGCGACCAATTAAAATCTCATGGTCCCACTATATACGACTCAGAGTACAGGCATGCCAATCCGACAATCCGGCCGATAGACGACTCTCCGCCCACCCAACAACGAAACACTTTTGGAGCAGCTGTCCCCTAGAAATGGTTGACGAAGTGGGAAAGAGAAAGAGAGAGAGGGGGATTTGGGAATTGGGCGGATGAGCGGATGGGCATGTCGAGGTGGCAGTGACAGGCCTAGGTATTAATTAGGTTGTTAATTTTGCATTTGGCGTGCGTCGTTCGCTATTCCCGTGAAAAGCGGCAGCGCCAATGATGACACACGTGGCACGATGATAAATCTTGCGGCTTGTGCAACAGCAGCGCAACACATGTCGCAGTTGCTCAGTGTCCACATCTCTCCCTCCCAACGCTCCCCCCAACACTCCCCCTTCGACCCGAGGCACCTGTCTCAATTAAGCGTGCAAATCGCACGCATGTCAAAACTAAATGCCGCACCACGCAGCAATATTGTGGCAACGTCTAAAGATCTAAAGGCGATCGTTAAGACGCCTTCGTGTTGCCCCTTCCTAACAAACATATATGTATATATATATATGTTTATGTAGACCCATTCCATACCATCCCAACAGATCGCATCATTCATGTTGTCATCCCAAATGCGAATGCGGTGTGTTTTTTTTTGCTTTGAACACATCTCAGGTTGAGAGTCAGAGACTCTAATAAAAGAGAAATTCTTGTTAGCTGCGTTTATGCGTGACACAGATCGTGATAATCAACGCGATTTGATTTTGAATATGTATATAAATTAACTTGCTGATTTTGAATTCTAATAAAATCTAAGTAAAAAATATTGTGATAAAGCTTTTCTTTACAAGTTTTTCAAAAAATTTCAATTTTCTTTTTAGATCATTGATAGATAACATTCCCAATTAATTTTCTCCAGTTATACGACACACAGCTTAATTTTCAATTCCATTACTCGACTTTTGCTGATGGATTTGTACTTGTTTTGATATATTGATACAAAACAGTTTGTGTTCGCGGAATACATGAATTCATGGGGGTAAATGGATTTCCAGCTAAATGATGTTGAAACTATTCAATCAACGCCTCGTTAATTAAAGTTTCCTTCGACCAACTAATGCTAAAGAGCCATGGCAGATTGCAATTGAGATTTTAATAGATGTGTACTTATAAATAACTATATATTGCTAACATATATGACATTGCTATATAAAACACATGTGTCCTTTTGGACTGCCTGGTAGGAAAGTCTTTAAATCTGATAGAAAGACTGAAATGCCGTGGAAACTTAATGATCTGTGCCTAAATAGAGAGCCAGATATGACAAGTAAAAAAGAATTTATGGCACTAAACAACAAGAATGACAACAACAACAACAACAACAACAGCAACAGCAACTCGAAGGAAAACTAACCAACCCTCCAGCGGCAGCAGCACCCTCTGATATCAACTTTTATCTGAGTTCCAATGAGAGGAAATTCGCACAAATCACGCAAAATTTTGCACACTTAACGTGAGCAGCTCGCTAAGGGTGCAAGGGGATGGGAGGGGAGGGGGCGGATGGGAGGCGATGTGGTGTGTGGTGTGTGGTGTGTGAAGGCCAAGGGAGCAGAGGGTGAAACCAGCAACTGATAAGAACTTGCAGCCTAATGCACCGTAGCTTTCTGATGGAGTTCCGCAACGGGAAGCGGGCAACTGACAACGGACAACGGACAGCGGACAGGCTTCAATTTTGCACCAATTTCCGTTTCCCCTCTGGAAAATGGACAACAACATCGAATGGCAGAGAACAAACAACAACAAACGGGACAGCGGCCAAAGTGGCAACATTTCAATTGCCTAAAATTGAAAAGTCATAAATTTGAGCGGCGTTTTAGAAATCGGTCCTGCCCGGAAAAGCACGGAAATGCGCACCATGCGTGTCCAATTATTGAAATACGGCTTTAATTGAATTTCAATAAAATGTGCAGCATTTTGCATTTCCCTCCATTTTCCGGACCTTCCAATTCCATCGCCATTTCCTTGTGGCATGCAACTGTGAAATGCCACCGGCTCATGTTTATTTATGGCAAAATGTTAAAATTGTAACAATTGTTTATATGCAGCATTGTTTTATTATTTGCCAAAGCTATTTGCCATCGCGCCCAATTCGTCCACAATGTCGGCTTGCTTTCATTCAGAGCAGAGCAGCTTGGAAATTGTTTAGAATATGTACAGGTACACTGAGAGCAATTGTGAACAGGTATGAGATAAAAATTGTTTGTAATAAGAGAAAAATCTTAAAGTTATGCTTATTCTTGATTTTTAGAAAATGTTTTTAAAAATATTTAATATTTTTGTAAACTTTTGTAAGTATAGTAATCAAATCCAATTCAAACTTTAATATTTTTGCCAAAACTGAGGGGTTTTTCAAGCGGAATAAAATTGGTCATTCAAATTTGATTAGTTCCTTTACATAATTTAATTTGTGATTTTGTGTTGTTCGAAAACTCAAAGTTTTAAAGCGCGAGTCTTAACTTGCAATTAGCTTCTTATGTCATAACTACTACAATTATTCTAAGGAGAAACTATTATATTATGGTCAAATTGTTTTTTTGTTATTGTGTTTTTTTTTTCAGTGTAGTCAGAGCAATTCAAATATCTTTGAGATTTCAAAACTGTCTTTATTAAACTTCTATTCATTCAATTTGGAATTGACAATAAGAATATTTGATTAATAATAAAGTATCTGCAATTTTTGCGCAGTGTACGCTTAAAAAGAGTGCTGTGCCATTTGTCTGCACATAGTCGAACCTGATGTCATTTGCAATTGATTTATATGCGAGATATCATCAATGGGTCCTGCTGCTGGTCCCATAACTGGTGCCAGCTGATTTATGAGGATCAACTGCCATAAAAGGTAACGAAAGTCAAATTCCATGCAGTAAAATTCCAGAATTCACAGAAACTAAATGCGCATTAAAATATTAATAATCGTAACATTTATTTATATTTATATATTTGCGCATTAGTTAATACTTAGCTAGAATATTGAGAGAGAGTGAGACAGCTGCAAAATGTCAGGCAATGTCAGGCAAGGGCCACCCGCGGCGTCTTAGGGCGTTGGCCCAGTCAGTGTCTTTGGCCAAATCAACGGATTACAACGGAAGCAGCGACAATAACAATGGCATGTGGTTCGCATCGATGATTGAAGGTGGAAGATGCGGCAGGTCGAGCTCGTGTTTTTGGGGTGGAATTGAGTGAAAACCGTTGGCATTTGCAAAGGGTTTCGACTGAGGGGGTTGGTAGAGGGCGGGGGAGGGGGAGGTGATTGGGGTTGGAGAAGTGACTGACATCGGCGCATGACAAAAGTCACATGGCTTGCGGATTAGTTACACCTTTTGCACACAATTCAACTGTCGACTGTCGATTTTAAGGGAAGGGAAATGAGCTGAGCAGAGGTGGAAAACATTGACATTGTTGCTGCCCGTTGAACTGTGCACATTGAATGCATTTTCCGGTCAACGTGCAGCAGTTGAACGTGTGATGAACATGATTCATTCGCGATTGGGCCGAGAGATTAACGCTAATGGCGAGGGCTGTTCTCACAATTGCTGGAACATGTACATATATGTGAGTTGAGACGAAACGAAACCCGAAACCTTTCAGCATAATTGAATTTGGCCATTTGCTGTATGTGGTATATGGCATATACTGTGTAGACACTTTCACTTTCACCTACTTAAGCCCGAAAAATGGCACTGATAACTAAACCAAATATTGGCCAACTGAAGACTTCTTCTGGCCAAGACAAATGCCATGCGTGTCAACAGTTCATCGGGGCGTCAATTACTTTGCATAAGCCCGGCAGTCAGGCAGTCAGGGCAGTCAGGGCAGAGCGTCTTCTAATACAGCTAATGAATTTTAAGTGCCAAGTGTTGCCAGAGCAGCAAAACGGGCCAAAAAGCGAAACGTGTGCGTATGACTTAATCTGGTCTTGGGACGCTTAGCGGGCGAACGCATCTTCTGCGGGCCAAAGTAAAAGTCCCATTCGGTTCTGGCCAATGTGGATATGTGTATTTATGGAAGGCCTAGCACGCTAGATATTATCCGCTTATTTATTGCAGTCGTTAACATATCTTAGCCCACTCGAGTTTATCTTCTCTACTCTAGTCGGGGGGAGAGCAGCAGCTCATCTTGTGGCTGGAAGTTAAATGAGCCAAGCTTTGGAGCTGGTTCTAAGTGATATTGTTTAGTTTTTGCACGATTTCTAATTTACTATTTAGATTCACAAAAAGAGATAGAAAAACAAAGAGAGAGGGAGTGGGAGTGGGAGTGGGAGAAAGAGAGTGCAAGTGAAAGCTGAGAGTTTGTGTTATGTTAAGTACGTGACTCTTTAGATTATTTTAAGTGAATTAAAAACAATATTTGCATACATTGTACTATCAAAAGAAGTCAAATAAACAAATATATTAGAAGCGTGTGTGACCAAAGTTATAAGACTGATTTAGTGGCAGCTCTCATTTCAATTTAAGAAGTGAATTGCTTTAAATTTGACCCTTTTTGTCGCTGATTGTCCGAAATGTCCAAAAGTAGCTCAATCAATAATGAAGTTGGCCGAATAATAAATGCCGTCACATTAATGCAACCCAAAACATATTTAGAAAGCAATTTTCACATGGCAAACTAGAAATAGACAAAGAGATGCGAACTAGCAGGTTCAAGAGGTTCTGTCTGAAATGGCCCAAAGATAATGATTAATTGTCAATTTGGGTACAACAACATTGTGGCCACATGCCTCCGGAATGGCCAATAACGTGGCCGGTTGACAGTTACCTTAAAAGCCAGGAAACATCCGGTTCACTCTTATCAGTTCACATCAGTCTCCACATCAGTCTCCGTTTGAGATTCGGGCTTAGGCTCAGAGTCTGGGACGGCACTCACATGTCCATCATCGCATGCCAACTGCAAAAGTGGCAGCAGGACAGAAGGACTGTCCAGAATCCAGAGTTGACTAGTTGACATGTAGAAATAAATGTACTAGAAAATTACCAACTTATGTAATCTTGGTTAGCATCATTTATCAAGTGGACGTTTTGCAATTTTTCTTACTTTTGCAGGCGGTGACGTTGACGTGAACATCATGTGTGTGTGCGTGTGTGTGTGCGGGTGTGTGTGTGTGGACCTTGGCACCGGAAATTGGCATTTCATGTGGTCACGGTGTCTGTGTGTCTGTCTGCTGAGACTGTGCTGAGAACGGAAAGGAGATAAACGGATATTTGTCATACCTTGGCCTAATTTGCGAGGCAAGTCCAGCTAATTGAAGCAGCTCAAAGCATTTAAAGAAGTTGTTTTGCTTTTGTTGTTCGTTTTTGAAGCAATTCAAAAAAAAATACGTCGAAATTATGAATATCCAAATTATCAGTTTATTGAGTTGTAAGTATAAGTTATCAGATATTCCTGTCCCGTCCTGTGTATGTCCGTCCTCATTGTGGAAGATGCGTTAAGGTCTGCGTGCTGATTATGAGTAACCTGCACCTGCAGCCATATTTCAATTCAAAGGACGACTACAACACCATACTGAACAACCTTAAGGCAGAGTTCGACGAACGTTGGCTGCATCAAGAGCCATCACCATATACCAATTTAGAGAGTTATGTGCAACGCGCCATTCTTGGCAATGGCAGCTTTGGCACTGTTGTAAGTTTATACTTTTGAAAAGAATGAATAGATAATACTTACTTTAAACATTTCTCTGACAGATGCTAGTCAGGGAGAAGCATGGAAAGAATTATTATGCTGCCAAAATGATGAACAAGGATGATCTGGTTCGTCTCAAGCAGATCAATCATGTTCATAATGAAAAGACTGTGCTGAGTTCTGTGCGCTTTCCTTTTCTGGTGCATCTAATTGATTCCACCAAGGACTTTGACTATTTGTATCTTGTGCTGCCGTTCATCAACGGCGGTGAACTGTTCACCTATCATCGCAAGTGAGTTGCCATCTAGTTGCTCTAACCTAAGCCCATAATAATAGCCTCAGTGTTCATCCCATATCCCATGGCCAAGAGTGCGCAAGTTCAATGAGAAACAGTCGCGATTCTACGCGGCCCAAGTGCTGCTCGCTCTCGAGTATCTGCATCATATGAATCTCATCTACCGTGACCTCAAGCCCGAGAATATACTGATGGATGCCAAGGGCTACATCAAGGTGACTGATTTCGGATTCACCAAGGTAAGAACAAGTAAACTCTCCTCTTTCACTCTGATCTTTGATAGTTGACATCTTTTTACAGCGTGTCGAGAATCGCACTAGTACTCTATGTGGAACTCCCGAATATCTGGCACCCGAGATCATTCAGCTGAAGCCCTACAACAAGTCCGTGGACTGGTGGGCATTCGGAGTCTTGCTGTATGAGTTCGTTGTGGGTCAGTCACCGTTCTCAATGCACAATCGTGATGTCATATTGATGTACTCGAAAATCTGCATGGGCGAAATGCGTTTGCCTTCATTTTTTACCCCCCAGTTGAAAAACCTCGTCGAGAACTTGATGCAGGTGGATCCCTCAAAGCGGTAAGCATTTGTATTTTTAACTCCTACTCCATTAAGTTGGTCCAAGTTGTTCAAGCATGCTTCTTCAGTTTAGGTAACTCGTCCGAGGGATCCACGGAAATTAAGAATCATCCGTGGTTCCAGGGTGTTGATTGGTTTGTGTTGCTTAATCAAGAGATTAATCCTCCATATATACCGACTGTGTCAAACATTGAAGATTTGTCAAATTTTGAAAATTTTGAACCAAAATCAAAAGTTAAGTCCAAAATAAATCGACATCCAGACTTGTTTAACAATTTTTAAACGTTGGTCCAGACATTTTACTTAACTCATTAGTCTACGGGAATAACTACAAAAAAAAAAAAAAAATAAAAAAAAACAGAAACAGAAACAGAAACAAAAATTTGATCATATAATCCTTGTATTGAAATTCAAATTTATGTTATTCATTTGAGAATGTTATGATAGAAAACTGTTTGTATTGAAAATTCGAAATTGTGGAAATATAAGTATCATTTTAGTTTTGTAAATTCTCGTTTGTGACCTTCGATGAGTATAATGGGACGGCAATCCACAGCAGAACCGCAATACTTTAGTCCAAAGGTCGACTATGCCGTCATTCTGGGCAAACTGAAGGATGACTTCAACAAGAAGTATGCCCGCAACACGCCATCGCCAACAATTGGTCTCGAGAACTACGTGATTAAAGCGACCTTGGGGGCTGGTTCCTTTGGCAAGGTGCAGCTGATTAGGGAGAAGGACACCGACAACTATTATGCCTCGAAGCAGCTGAGCAAGGATCAGATTGTCAAGACCAAACAGGTTATCCACGTGATGAGCGAGAAGCGAGTCTTGAACTCGATTCATTTCCCCTTTACGATACACTTGATCGCCTCCTTCAAGGATAACGACAGTCTGTATCTAATTATTCCGCTTATTCTGGGAGGTGAACTCTTCACCTATCATCGCAAGTGAGTGTGAAACAACTATCTCTCAACTATATCTATGAAACTCTCATATTATTTTCAGAGCACGGAAATTCTCTGAGAAACAGGCTCGTTTCTATGCTGCCCAGGTATTCCTGGCTCTGGAGTATCTGCATTTTTGCAGTCTGCTCTATCGCGATCTGAAGCCGGAGAACATCATGATTGACAGGAATGGTTATTTAAAAGTCACCGATTTTGGCTTTGCAAAGGTTGAAATTGATATTTTTCCATCTCTGAATTTTATTTATACACTTTTTTTTTAATTTTAGAAAGTGGAAACACGAACTATGACTCTGTGTGGCACACCCGAGTATTTGCCACCTGAGATCATTCAGTCCAAGCCTTACGGCACTAGCGTGGACTGGTGGGCCTTTGGTGTACTCATCTATGAGTTTGTGTGTGGTCACTCGCCCTTCGCCTCCCACAATCGTGATGTCATGGTGATGTACAACAAGATCTGCGAGGGCGAGTACAAGATGCCCAGTTACTTGTCGGGAACACTGCGCCATCTGATCGATCATCTGCTGCAAGTTGATCTATCAAAACGGCAAGTTGATTATTCTTGTTGTCTTAATCATAATCAGTTCTTAATTTCAAATACTTCCTTGCAGCTATGGCAACTTGATTGGCGGCAACAGGGACATCAAGGATCACGAGTGGTTCAAGGACATCGAATGGATTCCCCTGCTCAATCAAACTGTTCCCGCGCCATATCTCCCGGCCATTGCGAATGCCGAGGACATCTCGAACTTTGACAAAATGTCCGAGGGCAAGCAGAAGGCCAAGGCCAAAACAATGCGGCATGAGGAAGCCTTTGCGGATTTCTGATCGAATTTCGAGATTATTAAATCGTTGAAGAATTGCAAATTTCAGTTTTATTATTTTGGCATTTACATTTACATTTTGTACACATTTATATGAATATATGTAAGTAGAAGATCTTGTGAGTTCATTGTGGAGTAATAGGAAGATTGACTGTGACCGCCACGCCCACTCACTCCACTTTACGCCCCCGCCCAGCGCCAGTTGGCCTCCACATGTGTTCATTCCATTTTCACGCCGCAAATGTCAACGTCACCCTCGAAATAGGGAAGCCGGGAGGAGGGAAATGAGACTGGGGCATGTTTCCCTGCAATATTTTTTTGAATTGTACTTGTTTCGGTTTAGATTTTCTTGGAAAGCAGCTGGTTGCGATTGAAAATTCTAGCGATTTCCCACACTTGTTGCACACATTCTTAATTCGACGAACTTAACTTGTAATTAGACTTGAAGCAAGGCAATAAATCTTCGAGACGTGGCGTGACGCTTTGTTGAAAACACCATCAAGCGAATGTTTGTCTTTGATGCAATTGGATGGATTTATGGCCACTTGGTTTATTTATGTATGATCTTCTGGCCCTTCTTCTTCGCCATCTGCTTAGTGGGTGTATGAGGTAACAGAAGATGAATATGAAGAGTATCTCAACTTGAGCCAGAACTTCTTTGCTGTCTAACAAGCCCAAAGCCATTCACTTTTTATTCATTCCAAAACTTCTTTTGCATGAAAATTATGTTAAACAATGTTTAAACGAGTTGACAGCATGCAAAAAATATAAGTAGAGATGGAAAAAATGAGATAGACGCGCCTTATAAATCTTTTATACCTTTTCGGTTGCTCTGCATATCAGGCATTGATTTATATGCACGACTTAATAAAAATAGAGCAACGGCCAGACAAAAACTAGACGCCATCCTGGCCCAAAAATACCTTAGACATCCACTCCTTTGTCCAGTGGCTAACAAAACAAAGGTTCCGGACAAAGGAACAGGACGAGAGACGAGAGATGAGAAAGAAAAAAAAAAAGTTATGATTATCATAATTTTTGTTACGTGAGTTTTCATGTGGAAAAGATGAAACATCATCGTCTGCTTTTGCTGGCGGCAACATCGTCGCACAGTGGTTTGATTGTCTAAAAATCTTAAACTTTTGAATTGAAATTTAAGATTGTTTATTTTCAAAATATATAAGAAATTTTGAATTATTAAGAGTTTGTAGCAAGCTTTCTAGAAGTGGCTGTAAATCATATTAAATTACCTTCCTTCTGAACATTATTATCAAATAAATACAATTTTATTTTCTAAATATTTATTTTTATATCTAAATTAGAAGAAACAATGTTATTTTAATTTTAAAAATTTGTTATTTTAACAGAATATCAATAAAATTTTTCCTAGATTGAAAAATAAGTAAATTCGTTGCTAGATGTTTTCGTTTATTTACCCACTGTGCGACGTCTTCTCCCTTCTACAGAGTCTGAGTCCCCAGCTGAGTCCCTTTTCCTTTGGGGTGGCAGTCGTCATCACTGTAATCATGGCACGCATTTACTCCTGTTTTTACCTCTGGTTTTTGGCGCCCGACAGCCTGGCGCCAACCCCTCCCCTCCCCTCCCGCCCTCAGCACGACTTTGTCTGCGTCTTCAGACACATTTTGAGCTGTTGTGTTTTAGCATTCGCAGTTCGCAGTTCGCAATTCGCACTGGGCAAAATGGCTGGGCGTGTGCTCTGGCTGAGAACCTGGTCACCACCTTGGCCGAGTTGAGCCAGAAAAGAAGACATCATACATTCTAATGAGACTTTTAATTGCAGCCCATTGACCACTTGAAAAGTGCTATCCTGATTCGCCAGGGCTGCCATGGGGCACGTGTCGGATGCGCCTTTCGCTTGAGTAGCCTGAGAATTGATGGAACTCCCAGCTAAGTCAACAAAGCACGCGGACAGACAGAAGTCCAACCCTGCCGAATCTCGAATGCAATGACAAATTTGGTGCACGGAAATTAGCGATGCCCAGCGTCAGATACATTTCATATTACAGACAGACAATTGAATCCTGAGGGTTGATCTTCCTGCCTCAACTCCCTCTTTTTATGCATATATTCCCCCACTATTCGAGTTATTCTTGTTGTTGTTAGTCGTAGAGTAAGCGAATTAATTGTTGTTTTGATTGCGCAGCAAATGGAAGCCAGCGTCTGCTCAAGTGGCTGGGAAAATTAGAAGTAGAGTTTTCAGTCAAAGTATACAGGAGTCTTATAACTTTGTGGTAGTGTATGTAACAGAGAGAAGGAGATATCATATAGGGTGTTCATTTTACCCTAGCAGCGTTGCAGATTGAAAACGTTGCAAGCTTGCTACGGGAACAGCGCTTTATGTGGAAAGCGTTGCACATAACCACAATGTGCTGTTTTTTGTTTACATTTTTTTGAATATGTTCAACGCGTTGCACGTAAAGCGCTGTTCTCGCAGAAAGCTTGCAACGTTTTCAATCTGCAACGCTGCTAGGGTAAAATGAACACCCTAATAGAAATATATATTAATTCTTAAACAACTTTAAAATGTTTCATTGATATCGAATAAAGTAATTGGTAATATTATTATTTGATGTGTTTTTTTATATGTTTAAATATTTATTTAATTTATTTCGAGCGGGTATCTCACTGTCGAGCTCGCTCGCCTGCAGCGTTCATATTAGTTTCCTTTTTTTGGCAAAATGAAAATGTTTATTTGCTTAGATGTATGAAAATTGCACGCGGCAGCATCGGTGAAAATTCGTTACGAAACTTAAGAGCTAGGCGATTGATGAGATGTGTTGAGTTGCGATGGGCGACCTACGCCTGTTCCAGCTCCACCTCAATGGACACGGGCGGCAGCTCGTCCTTGAACTCGGGAGCGTAGACCTTGCCGGAGGCGAGCACGAACTGCTGCTCGCAGTCCATGATGAAGTAGGCGAAGGGACGATTCACGTCGAAGCGCTCTACGCCGGGCTCTGGCTCCGGCTCGGGGACTGGCAAAATGGAGGCAGCTTCGGTGGCCAGAGGAGAGCGAGCCTGCATTGTGGCGGCGGACAGGGAGTTGGCACTGCTGCCTCCCTCGTCCACCCGGACATTGACAAACTGCACAATCTCATCCACATGCACGTCCTCGTCCTCGGAGAGCAGTCCCAGCTGGGCTTCGGTGCGGGAGAAGAGACGCTGGAGTCCCAGCTGCTTGAGCATCGCCTCGGAGCGAGAGGTTTCCTCGGCCTGGAACTTGGGCAGCGTCACGTGGAGTTCCTTCAGCTCGACGTGCTCCCGGGCGTATTTGTAGTCGCTGGGCTGCAGCAGGGAGATGACCTCGCTGAGTCCCTCCGAGTCGTTGGGCAGCACGATGCACAGACTGTACCGGGCATTCTCGTAGGGCAGGGAGAGGAGACGCGCCTTGAGATGGGGCAGGTCTGCCACACGGAACTGGCCACGGGCGTGCATCATGGGCGTCTTCATGGCGTCCTCGTTGGTCATGAAGAAGAACTCGTCGCTGCCGTCCCTCAGCTGGTAGAAGGGCTGTGCCCAGCTGCCGCGGTAGTAGAGTCCGTTGAAGAGCAGCATCTTGGACTTGGAGCCCAGGGCACGGCCCGTGATGGAGTTGGCACTCAGCGCGGAGGCAATGTCATCCTGTCTGAAGAGACTGCGTGCCCCGTAGACCTGTGAGAGGAGAGAGGATTAAGTAGGAAGGTAATCGAATGACTGGGCGAAAACTTACACGCGCCACTGTGCTCAGGTGCGACTCGAGGGCAATCATGATCTCGTCGGCGCCCTCCTTGACCATCGACTTGACGGCGTTTTCCAGTTTCTGCAGCGGCAGCGTCACCTTCTCGGGTTCACCGGCGGTCACTGGATTTCCACTCGCCTCGCTCAGTTGCTTCCTCTGCTTCTCATCCTCCTGCACCGTCTCGTTCTCCTCCACATTGGGACTCTGCTCGGCTTCGCTGCGTTTGTTCTGCTTGTTCTGCTTGGCAGCAGCATTTTCCTCAGCAATCGGTGCGATGTCAGCTGGTTTTTCTTGTTTTTCCACTGGAGCTTCGGTGACTTCGGTGGCTGTGACTTTGTCGGCTTCCGTTGCCGCCTGCTCTGTGGTCAGTTCTTTCTCCCGTTCTTGCTCAGCTTCGGCCAAGGCAACTGGTTTTTCCACATACTGCTTGTCGTCCACCTCGCGATCGAACTTGGACGCTTCCTTGTCCAGCACCTCCTCGCCGTAGGTGTCACCGGAGGGCACCAGAGGAGCGTCGTCGTCCAGGTTGATGCGCTTCAGAGTCTCGAATCCAATGACATCCTTGCTGTTGCTCTGCTCTGTGCCCTCGGCATCCGCATCGTTGCCCTCCAGCTGGAGCGAGGTATTCGGTTCACTCCAGTCGTACTCCTGCCGGTTGATGTCCTTGACCTCCACGTAGTAATGGCGCTGCAGGAGCTGCTTGTAATCCTCCCTCACGCTGTGGTTGCGGTACACATAGAACCAGGTCTGGAACGAGGGCAACGCCACCGCCGCATCCCGATTCTGATAGCCACCCAAGATGCGCTGGAAGGCTTCTCTCAGTTGTCCCCGCTCCTTGGGAAAGCCAAAGACTTTGCCGAACTCCTCGTAGGTCTCGCCCTCGGCTGCCTCCGCCAAGACGGCCAGAATGGAGGCGACGCCCAGGGGCGAGTGCACCTGGTTGGCGTCGATGTCTTTGTTGTGCTTCAGCAGCTGCGTGGCAATCAGCTGAGAGGCCTCGCTGGCAAACCAACTGGGCAAAACATCCTCCTGCCCCTTCCCCTTCCCCTTCGAAGGAAGAGCGCCCACAAAACTGGAGCAGATTAAGAGTGGCAGCAGGAGAATCACAGCTTTCATTTCACGATAGTTGGTCGAGTCTATTGACGATCGCGGCTGAAGCGCGAATGAAGCTCATGAAAGTTGGCCAAAGACTTTTTATAAAAAGGCCAACCAAGAATCGACGTCGACTGCGTTGTTGATTCTCGTCGACGTCGACGTCGAAGTTGACTTTAAACTGGTTACACAGCGGCAGCGACGTCGACGTCGTCGTTGTGGTCTGACAAATCCCACAATTACAATCACAATCACAAGCGATGGAGGCAGAAGTTAGGGCCCGGCTTGAACTGATTTGAGCCATGGTCCAATTGCTGAAGAAAGTCGCGCTCCAACGAAAGTGGAAGTGGCGTGGGCTCAGCTCAGCTCAGCTCAAGTGCTCCACAAATGGGTCAAGCAAACAATCAATATGTAAATCCAAACAGCCAACAACAACAGCAACAACAACAGCGACAGACGACAAAACCAAAGAAAAATTCAGTGAGCCGCGCTCAAAAGTTCAAAGTCATTGAAATGTTAACAGGTTTCCACATTGGTCTACGTGATTGACATTTGATTTTCTGGCTTAGAGCGAGGCTCGCTAATTGCCTTTTCTTGTTGGACTTGGACTTGTGAAGCAATGTGTGCCCATAATGTGAGCATTGATTAGGCAACTTGCACAGATAAATAAGAGATTATGGAACATGGAACAAAGTTCTATTCGATCTCTACCTGGACGCACTTAACCCAGTTTCAATGCAAATTGTGTGGTCGCCAGTGGAAAGAAAGATATTATAAAAATCAACTCGACTCAAAACAAGTCAACACAATTCGAGGGCACTGAACTTGGCCATCGACAGCGTCGACAGCGACGTCGACAGCGGCGACTTCATTGTGATTACCAAATGCGAAAAGCGGGCGAAAGCGCACAGAACGACGTCGACAGCGGCAGCGGCAGCGACGGCGACTGCGGCAGCACCAGGTGTGAGTCGCTAATAAAATGTTAAATTTAAACGAGCTTTGGAGGCTTGCAAACAAGTTTTGTTCTTCCATTTAGAACGAACCTCGCACAAAGTTGCACAATTGCAATAAATGTGGATGCTGAAGTTAATCAGAGGAGGAGGAGGAAATTTATAGGTACATTCTCAGTGCTGTAAGCCAGGCCAGCGAACTCTCGGTTGGCCACAATGATTGGCCCACAACAACCCGGTAGACACGCTTATGTAATTCACTTTTTTAGCACTTTTTAATCATTTTTCTTGGTAAAGACCGTTAAGATCTTGACACGCAATGACACAAACTGTAAATGAAATGATCTAAAGCAGCTGATAAGAAATGCTTAGAAGTTGAAAACTTGACAAAATATCTTCTATTATGAAATTTGTAATACTTAAAAAGTAGAGTGATTTAAATTTTAGTAGATGAAGACAATGAAATTGAATAGTGAAATGAAAGCCTTAAATTTATTGAAATTTATTGTCATTATAAAGTTCATCGCGTTTTTAACTAATTTTTTTCTAAATTTAATAATGTACATTAATTAAGAGTTTAATTTTTAACTTTTTAAAATTAACATTCCAGCGCTACAATTTTAACTATTATTATTTTATAATTTCATTTTAATTATATTCTTGATATTCTTCTTAAATAATTCCATTATGAATTTCCATTAATTTAAGAATTAATTAGTAGAGTATTCAGTCTTCCAAGCGAATTCATTGCCCGCATCTGCAGGAGACAGTCACCTTGGAGGTCTTGCCCCTTTTATTTTATTTTAAAACAAATACTTTTGTATCTTTGAGCAGTACATAAATTCGAAGACCCAAAACCATAAATTAATGAATGTGTCGTCGAGAGGCGAGTTGAGAGTGGAGAGTTGTTTTTAGCCTGGTTCACAGGACAGGAACAGGAATCGTATGGATTCAGGATCAACCCCCAAAGGGTCGTCTCGCTATTTTGAAAGAACTATTTTGTTGGGTGTTGAGTGTTGGGTTGAGTGTATTAGAAGTTATTATGGCAAATGGCAAACTAACAAAATGTCGCATAAATTAAGAATAGTGCAGGACAACACCTTCTTTTCAGTGCGTGTGCGTATGTGTGCGTTTGTGAGTGTGTGTAAGACGAGGCACAAACAACACCGCGGGGAGACATTAAACTGGGGCCAAAGAAAGAAAATCTTTGGCCAAAGTGGACAATGCGAGTACGAGTAGTTTTCGAGAGTCAAAGTCAGAGTATACTATACTTAGTTGGGATGGCATGACTAATTGTTTGATTTACGCAAATGTTCAGTTAACTTGGCTGTCGCAATTAAGCCTTAAAGTTGGCCAAAGAAAACACTTCTTCTTCTGGCTTTAATGATGTACAACTTGGGCCTGTTGGCTGTCAGTTGTTAGCTGTCTGTTGTCTGTTGTCAGTTGTCAGCTGTCATAAATCAGGCAATACATCAGCCAGTGCCAGATACAGCGACACTCATCATAAGTCAAAAGGTGAGCCTTGGCTTAATCAGTTGCCTTTGGGCCCGAGGCAGCCTTTGGCTTGCAAAATAATTAAACTTCTGTTTATTGTCAGAGAGAAAGAGAGAGAGAGAGGGAGAGAACTTCTTAATTATGTTTGATAAAGCAGCACAAAGGAAACTCGTCTTCCCACCCAACTTTCCACACATGTCAGGTTGATACTTAACACTCGACGACATCTTACTTCCTTCTCTCTCTCTCTCTCTTCTTTTCTCTTCATCCCCTTCTCTTTCTCTTTCTGAGTGTGTGACACATAATTACGCAACAAAAGGCTTTGTGAATTGTTCTACAAGTTCATGCGCTTCATTTGCCACATTTACTTCACTCTCCACTTCATTTGAACCTTTTAAGGTATTTCTATAAATTTTTTTAGTCACGTTTAAAAGTTGAACAGAAGTTTTTGGGGCAAATAGACGGATTCGCTGCGCTTAAAAACGGAGTCAAGAAGGCGTCAGTCAGTTGGCTAACAAGTTGTTTGCTGTAAAGGCGCAGATCCTGCCCAGGACGAGTCCTGGAGAGCAGGCACTGGCAATCCTAATTGATTTATGACATCAAAGACATATTTTTCGCAATGTTGCGTGGCCTACGTGCGTGACAGTTGCCACTGCCACTTGCCACTGCCACTTGCCACAGTGCAGCTGGAGGCCGACAACACCGACAAGCAGACAAACCGAGAGGCAGAGAGCAGCTTGCAACATGCCACGCAGGACACGCAGGAGGACACACGGCTCTGCCGCAGACGTTGCCATCTTGTTGATAATTTTGACTTATGGCTCGGGTTTTGCGTGCGCAGGATTTGTCACATAACTCGTGGAGTCAACCCCCCCTTCCAAACCCCTTTCCTATGTCATCCTTCCAGAAGAAAATAGTGGCAAAAAGTCTGTAGGAGCAGCAGGCGCCTAACTTGGCCCAAAAGGTTGCCCACTGTCATGGCATTGTCCTGGTCTGCATCCGAATTGAAGCTCTGAATTCCTAGCCCAAGTCCAAGTCCATCCATGCAAAACTTTTTCTATTAGGCGCAATTATTTCAAGGTATTATTGCTTTTAATTAATTCAATTAAACGCTTCATAAATTTTTACTTTTTGATTTCGTTTGCCTGCGGCAACGACGACGGCGTAATGGAAAAACTTTGGCTGTGGTTGGCCAAAAGATTTTCCTCAACTTGCAAAGGGTTTAATTAACGGCAAATGCCTAGGAGCAGGGGCAGGGGGCAGGGGTGGAATTTAGCTACTTACTCGGAACATTTTGAGTAACAATTTTTGGCTGTTTATTAAAGGATTCCCGTGGCTTGGCTTTATCATAAAATTTGATTTCGAATTGTTTATTGAATGCCAGTCGCGTTTATTTGCATTTTTGTGTGTGCATGAACAAATATATTTCGGAGGGACGAAGAAGGCAAAGAGGAAGTTTCAGGATGGTTTCCAAGTTGGCAAAGCCACAACTTCGATGCTGGGCAAGCTCTCTGATCAAATTAGAAGCACAAAAAGCACACACTTTGGACTGGACTGGGCACTTCAATTAAAAGGTCATCAGCAGTCGACACAGCTGCCGCACAGGAAGAGACATAGAGAGTCCTGTTCGCAGTCCTGGTCGTGTTCACGTGAGTATAACTACAAGGTTATTGATATGTACGAGGCGTGCTCACACCTTCCTGGCCAATTCGCATCTATCAGCCCGAGTGCGAGTGGACTCTCGACCAGGCTCAGACGTGATGACTTCCGTCATTATCAGCACACACTCGGACAACCCTGGCAAATAATCGAACTAGCGTAGAACAACAATTTGTTTTAAATGCCCAACTGGACAAACCCCTTAATAATTTATGAAACAGCAAAGAGCAAGCGGCAAAGGTGGCCAGGACTTGCCCGGGACTTGGCCAGAACTGCCCGTAGCATAAACCTCCTGGGAGTCCCAACTTCCACACATGTGGCCCGTAAAACTTTTCTATCAATTTGATGTTACTCTAATAGAGATTAAATGCATGTCGAGAAGGCAATTAGTTTTTGCTTTTGCCTTTTGTTTGGGGCAACCCTCGATTGCTTTTGGCCTGGCCAGCAGCTGATTGAATCAAAGCGTTGCGCCATTTGCCATTTTTCTTGTTTCTTGCTGCTGGCCAAGGTGTTGGCGCTGAGCAGACCTTAATTATAAGAGCAATTCGAAGTTCTGCCAACAGCAATTTGCCTTACACTTAACCCTTTTCAGCCAATGGCGGCCGTAATGAGAATCAGACGTAACGTCAAAGCTAATTAAACTCGCGCTGTCGCCGCTAATGAGCAATGAAAACAACGTGTTGTTGCATCAACCACCCCTCTCTTTCTCTCTTTACTCTCTCTACCCTCTCTCATTTTTACATCCTGGCCATATCCTTCAATCTGGATACCCCCAGCAATGGCCTGATAAGGGCCAGGCCTTTGTCGACGGCGTCAGGTTAAATCAACCATCAAAATAATGAAGGTATCGCCAAGTTTTAAGTTCACCACTTGCACTGATTTCTTTTAAATATTTTCCAACAATTTTTGGGCATTTTTCTTTTTTTTTCTTTCCTCTTTTTTGCCAACCTAAGCCATTTAAAAGGATTAAAACGCATGCCACTTGAGCAGGAGGCTGCGGGTTCTTCTTTTCCGAGTGAATTTAATGAGGGATTGTCAGTCCGTCAGGGTAGTTCACGTGCCTCTACTTTTTAATAAGCCCGGGATTCGTCCTCTTTTTAGCTCTTTTTAAAGTATGTGCCAAGCTGATTTTTAATTTAATTTGTCGGCTGTTTGACTGATAAACAGTTAGATTACTCGGCAAACTGATGCCCTGAGCAAAAAAGTGAGAAAATAGTTAGACAACAAAGCAAATTTGAGTATTCTTGCTGCTTTAATATTTAGCTAAACAATTCTTAAATAAATATAATAGAAAAAATATAGAAAAATACGTTGATTAAAGCATAATATATTTCGTACGGAAGCCCAGAACATGACGGAATAATTAAAAATTTGTGGAGGAATCAGAGACACTTTAATTAATTATTTCTCCTTATTTTCTATTCTTCATATGGAGATAAATTAAAAATTTCAACACATACATTCAAAACAAATACAAAATTATCGTTTGTTTGCAGTTCACAGTTCAAAATTGAAACACAGAAATGTAATTCCACGCAAAAATAAATTATAATTTTTTTGTTTAGAGTCCCGCAAAGTCAAGTAACTCGAAAGGTTGAGAGTTTATTTGAACGAGATGCTTGTATATTTCATATTGTGTCGCACTTTGCCATAAAAATGACAATTGACTTTGAACTCGGCAAGCAGCAGGACATTTTTAAATTTTGTCAGACAGCCAAGAGGACGAGAAACGATACATGGAAACAGACTTTGGGTTGAGCTCAGTTTTGTCGCCAGTTGTCTTTTTATGGCACCAAGGTGCAGGATAACAACGACAACAACAACAACAACGACAACATCGACAATGCAGTGAATGTGAAAATGGATGTGGCAGCTTCAAGGTAGCCCAGTGTGTTGGCCCAAAAATATTATGGCAAAATTATGCGGCGTCGTTGGTGGCCCTGTTGTGTTTATGGCCCCCAGAAGCGCGTTGCACGGGGCGTTGATGATTTTGGGGCGCCGCAGTCTGGCGACAACGCACTTTGCCACTTCCAATAAATTCAGTCGCATTGAGAGCAAATATTACAATTTGCAATAGACGATCCCCTTCCCTCCCCCCTCTCTTTCTCTCTCTCTCTCTCTGTCTCAGTCTCAATTTCTGCACTTTTTCCGTGCAGTTGAACACGAGATGCATGACAATTGCCGTGTCGCCCCAGGAGGGAAGTGGAGTCAACTCCTTTTTTGCCGATAGAACTAACAGTTTATCTTTGGCAGCATCACTTCATTAGACGGACACAAAGACGTGGCTGAGCGGGTTTATCAGCTGGACCGATTCGTTGGCCAAATTAATTGCCAGAAAAAGCTCTCTCGCAACTATAGATTTAATTAATCGGCGATTTGTGCACTGAGCTGCGCCGTTTGTCTCCGCAAAATTTGTAACTAATCGAAGCCATCAATTATGTTGATAGATTGGCCGTTGCAAAGCCACGTACAAGTGGCAAGACATTGTACTCTGCGTTTGGGCCACTTTATCACAGTTGGCAGCTGGATGCTGCTTACCGCTTGAGGTACAAGTAATTGAATCTTTTCGGGAAGAGAAAGCAGAAGAGAGATAGGAACTCTCTTATTCATAAGCCATGGTCATGTAAATAACAAGTGGACGTGGTTGTTGTCAAAGTTTCAAGCAGCCTTTTGAAGTGCTTCACATAACTAGCCACAAGGATGCGGCAACCAAAAAAAAAGAAGAAAAAAAAGTAAATAAAAAACGAAGCGACAGTCGGACGAACAGACGGACAGACAGACGTGTGTCTGATCTGAATGCTAGATAAAATTATTACCCTTTTTATTTTGGCCAGTCCGAGTCCAAGTTCTGATCCAAGTTCGAGTTGGAGTCGCCGCTGTCGTCGTTGTCGTCGCTGCTTATTTCCTGTTGGACACTTTCCGTTTGTCGTTTGTTGTACAAAAGCCGTTGCAGCTTTCCCCTTTCCCCTCTCATCCCGTTCCTGTTCGTGCTTTTTTTTATGGTCAACTCTGGAGCGCGCACAATAAGCATCATCAGGCAGCAGGCAGCAGGATAACAGGATAACAACAGCAATGGCAACGGCAATGGCAGTGGCAACTGTGGCGCACACTCAACGTCATCAGCAGCACATTGTGTCCAGTTGGTGGACAGAGTCGAAGGACTCGTCCAGGACAACGACGACGACGAAGAAGACGAAGGAGATGGCCGCAAGCCGATAATGTGCGGCCATAAGGTAATGAAAATTTTATCTGATTTTATGTGAGCCTGCGAATTCGCTTTCCCAATAGTTGCCAATTTTATGCTGCACCCTTTTTACTCCCATTTTCCCCCTTTCCTTTTCCCTCCTTTGCTGGCTGCCTTTGATTTGATTTTGGACACCCCGAAGCATTGGCGAATGATACAATACTTTGTGGTCAACATATGTGTCCAAAAGGTATTGGGCATTGTGTAGTCGCATTTGATTGAAATTTGAATTGTAAAAGCGGAGAAAAAAAGGATTCTCACTTATCCATTGCCTGCTTTTAGGAGCAGCCACTCCCCCTTTCCCTTCACTGCCCTCCACTTGTGTGTACGTGCTGCGCCTTCAGTTACTATTTCATTTTAGATTTTAATCAATGTTGTTTGATGTGACACGTTTATGTGATGATGCCGCCCACACCACGGACAATTCCTTGGCCCAAAGGATGTGCAACACATGCACAGAATGCGCCACTTGCCGTTTAATGAAGGCACAATGCCACACTGAGAGCATTAAACCTACGAGTGTACTAAAAAAAATAAAAGAAACTGGGCGACTGTGGGATTAGAGAATCCAAAAACGATTGCTTCATTATTCGCATTATTGTTCATAATTTTCAGTTAGGCGTGTGTTGTTTGTGATTGCAATGGACGATAGGAGGACAATCTTGTACAGATGTGATTCAAATTGATTTCAAATATGAACGAATAAGTGAATTCTATGAAAAAGTTAAGGGGAAACTTTAAATGTAGAATACAATATGGTCGAATGAGTAGCAACAACAAGAAATGAAACTAACGAGTAGAAGAAACGAGTACAAAGTGACGAGTAGAGGCATTGAAATATGTGATGAATGTAACGAGTAGTAACTAACGAGTATCAAGATCACGAGATAAAAGTAACGAGCTTACCATGTGACAGGTGAAAACTAGTGACGAGTAACGAGTAGCCTGAACAAGAGTTCGATAAATATACAAGACCAGTAACAACAAATAACATAAATGTATACGGTGAAAACTTAAAGGGACATTTGATACATAGATTTACAAAAGTTAACTAGCAAAAACATTCTAGTGTGTGTTTAATATAACGAGTGACGAGTTAATAAGAGCAAAAAAAAATTTACGAGTGTGATTGAGTATCAATGAAGAGCTTTACCACAAAGGTTTATGTAACGAGTAGCAAAAATTATTAAAGTTAAACATATTGGGGCACTAAAAACTTAAATACACTTTATAAAATCGTAAAAAGCGTATCATAGAATGAGATTATCACATAGTTATACTTTTATCTGACAAAAATAGGGCGTAAAATTGATTTAGAATTACCCACCAATTAAGACTTGTTTACTCAAACTATTACTTAGCCAAACTAAACGCTTTGCTTTGCCAACTGAATGCTCTGTTAGCAGATACTTGCCCAGAAAAAAGGACTTTTTCTAGCATTCCGTGTAATGTGTGTTATGGGAATTGAATGACTTCACCTACACACGTCGCACCAATAAGCAATGCAATAAATAACAACAACTAAGTAAGCCAATTGAGCACAAGAATTGAGGCAACAACAATAAATTCCGGGCACAAACACCTGCAGCCCGGCAAAGGACGAAGTACTCCAAAAATGGGCAGACGCTGCAATTATCGAGAGTCTGAACTCTTCAACAAATCCAATAAACTTCACAATCGAGCAGCACATAAATATTAAACGATGATTGAGCTGCAAGTAACACACACACACACACACACACAGCAAACAGTTTTTAAGGACTCTAAGCAGGACACACGCCCCAGAAAAGCTTAGGAAAAATTACAATTTATTGGACATTTCCTGCTGGACAACAAAAATGGACAGTCGAAGATTTATGCGGCGTTGCCAACGATTTGCTCGAAATTTATTGCCAACTCTCTGTGCTCGTAACGTGGCTTAGATGCCAAAGGCCTTTAGTTAATACCTGGCCATTTGATTAGCACTAAGTGCCGACACTTGAGTTAAGCGTTTAAGAATTGCTTTAAGCAACTCTTCAAATAAATATATGCAATATAAAAGTTGTTTATTATGCGGCAGAGTAAACTACGATGAGGCACCTCAATTGCATTTCACAGTTATTCAAATTTGCATATCATTTTGTAACTGTTGCTTTTGTTGTTTGGATAAAACTAAACTAAAACTAAATAAATGCCAAACAAGCCCAAAACTTGCCTGCCTGCTAACTTTATTATGCCCCACAGATCATATGTGTATGTGTGAGTGTGTGTGTGTGTGTGTGTACACTAATGGTCACAATAATAAGTACGCTGGCATCTTTTCAGCATTGAGAAAATTCAAAATTATTTACTCAAATCCACAAAAAGTACAAAACTCAAATTTTGAATAGTAATCATTAGAAAAATCAGTTTAATTATCACGGTGGGCTTTCTTTCATTTTATTTAATTTTCATAATAAAAAGAAATAAATATTTCCTTTAAGCTTATTAAATTTTTTTATACTCCCAGTCATTATCAAACACAATTTAAATTAAAATAGACAAGCATTATTGATTTTAAAGTAGATAAAATAAAATAAAAAAACAATTTATTGACTTGATTATTTGAGTTGGTGTACATATTATACTCGCCATAATCGTATGTGAGTTTATATAATGAAAGGACTATCTGCGGCAGGACATCGCTGGACTCTGCAGCTCAGCTCAGTTCAGCGTTGTCCAGAGTAGAACGCACTGATTCTGATTCTGGTTCTGATTCTGTGCTGCCGACATGTGTCACTCTGCAGTCCAGCCGCCATGAAGATTTGCGGGCCTAAGTGAGTTGCCCAGTCCTCGTCCTGGTAAGCTCCTCCTCCCCTGCTCTCTCTTCCCCTTCTCCTTCTACATTTTTTACTCTTTGTTCTCTGCTTCTCAGCTTCATCTCGAAAAATTTGCATTTTCTAAAAACATTGTGAGCCATGAGCCCGCAGCAGCTGCTGAAGCATTGGAGCATTGTGGGGACTTGTGTGTGTGTGTGAGTGGGCGTTTGGATGGGGGCGTGGTCGTAGGTGTTTGGCAGTTAAGCCGGACAGCGGCCACAGCCACTTGACAGCGACTCCAGCTACAGTTTCAGCGCAGCTCAGTTCAGTTCAGTTTCAACTCAGTTCCAAGTCGAGCTACGGTCTTCCATCATCGTTGCAGTCTCCACTAATTCCTCGGCAGCAATTTATCAACAATAAACAGTTGCAGACATTTCCTTACTTTCCATGTGTGTGTGTGTCAGTGTGTGTGTGTGTGTGTGTGACATGCACTGTCCCAAACAGGAATAAATGAAAAGTTTGCCATGGCTGCTGCGGGCAGCTTTAAAGTGCCTGCGTTTTGCATACGACTAAATATTTCTAGAGCAGAAAAAAGTCGGAAAATTTCATTTTCAATTTGGCAAAAGAATTTACTTGGTATGCAGCGTGTTTTGGACCAAATTCAGTTAGAGCTAATTCAACAAATGAGCTTACAATTCACACATTGTTCTACCCCCAACACTCACACACTCCCACTCTCTCACACACTCACACACACATACACATAGTCGAAGTGATGCCAATAATCCAATAAAAGCGCTGCAATTTTCGCGCTTGCGTTTAATTTCATTTACGCCTCATTTGTCGCCTGTCAGTTGCCTCAGTTTGACTGCGCATATAATTTGTTAAGGAGGAATGGGGAGAGCGGCAGGGACAGGGGCGGAGGGGGCGTGGCTGGGGCAGAGTTGAGCCAGCAATTGGCAATTGGCAACCTGTTGCCGCACACACAGTTTTTATGTAGCGCCAATTGGCATTCGATTGATTCAATTGCTTCCATTCAACATGTGTGTGAATCATATTCTCTATAAATGGAATTTTTGCCTCTAACCAAAATGGGAATTCGTTGCCGACTTTAAGGCGCTCAAGTCATGCTGACTTGGCTTTTAATTGAATGCAAATCAAAAGCGAAAATACCTTAAGACGACACACAGATACACACACACACACACATTGACACATTCGATGGCGCCGAATTGGCTTTAATAAACTTGTCGCGCTGTTAACTTTATTAAGATTAATGACAATGTTGTATGAGATTTTCCTGCAATGGCATATAGAAAATTGAAAAGTGAACAGCTTCCTGCCGTTCGTTCCGTTCTTATACAATAAAAGCACATTTCACTTGTTTTAATGACGTCATTACGTGGCATTTACTTTGCGTCATGCCACCACCTCAACCCTTCGACCCCCTCAACCCTTAGAAGTTGCTAGAGTCAAAGAATTATACGTTCAATGTGCACGGCAGAAGTCAAGACGTTAATGTGTCCAATAATTTAATTTTAAGTACCTTGCAAAAAGAAATACGGCCACATTTTTACAGACAATTTCCTTTAATGGCAGCAAACTAAAGCACGAAGAGGACGAAAAGCAGCTAAAATAACTAACTGCAGTTCGCTGCCTGTCGAAGCAAAGACACCCAAGTCGAAGTGGAAGTCGAAGGCGAAGTCGAAGGCGACTCCTGTCCTGCAGCAATGTTCGCGCCATTAGCCAGCCATCAGTTGAGGCAAGGACGCAGCCACGTGTAAGGACACAGGCATGTCCTGCAACAAGCGAAGGTAATTGCATGGAAAAATGCGATGCTGCCTCTGTCTGTGGCACAAACAGAACATGTGAGCTGCTGCTGCTGCGTCGGCTTTAGTTGCTGTAATTGAAAATTTAATATTTATTTCGCAGTTAGTAAATCAAAGTTCAACGCAGTGGATAACATTGGAATTACATATTCATCATGCCACACAGTGGGGCACATGTGAAGTGAAGTGAGGTGAAGTGAAGGGGCAGCCCCAGCGATAAATCAACAAGCCAACCTTTGCATGAGTTTCGCATTTTTCCTTGCTTTTTTTTGCCTTGCACCACCGTCAAATGTGAGTCAGCACAAAGTAATAAAGTCGCAGCGGCAGACGAGAGTAAAAGAGAGAGAGAGATAGAAAGGGAGGAAAAGTGAGACCTTTATCCCCCTGTAATGTGCTCATATATGGATTAGTGTTCGATAATGCTGCTACGTTTATGGCCATGGCCAGAAACAAACTTCTTTTTGTTGCTGACCAAATGCGCAGCTGTTGCCATTTGGCTTAAACTGTAGCATATGCCAAGGGGCCAGAGCCGGAGGTGAGCAAAAGTCCATAAACATAAACATGAAGTGCGAACATGAACAATTTTAAAGCAACTTGCGAGCAATGCTCAATAAATAAATAAACAAATAGTGGGAAAAAAACAATGTGTGTGGAGTGCGCACAACATGACGTATGCGTAATATAGCGTTTGCTCGTTGCTGGTTGTTGGTTGTTGGCTGTTGGTTGTTGAGTCCTTCAGCGCTGAAGCGCCACAAATATTTCACAGCGCATTTTAACTGCAAAATCATAAATAACAACATGTAAATAGCTTTTATCTAACAACTCGTCAAGCGGAAGCAGCAACAAAAAAAGCACCAAAAAAAAGCTAGAAAACTCAAACGAACGGAACGTGGTCAAAAAGTTGCACAAAGGCCCCTCGAATGGGGCTCTAACCGCTGCCGGCGGCGACACTTCAGCGTTGTTGCAACAGCGGGGCATCAATTAAACCTAAATTGTTGCAGTTGTTAACACGCAACAAAATTGTCTGCTGCATTGCAGCTAAAAAAGTGCAAAAACTGACACACGAAATAAAACCAAACAAACTCAACTATAAAGAAATAAAACGAAATTCGCCAAATTGGTAAAACGTCAAGTGTTAAAATGGCAGCTGAACCACCGAACCACCCAACCACCAAACCACCAAACCACCAAAAGTGAGATTTCTGCCTAGAACTGCAGCTGCATAAAGCAGTTTTGTTGGGTGGAAAAGGGAGAAGGAGAAAAGTGGAAAATTGTGCCCTGCTTTTTGAGTGCAAGTGTATTTATTTGATTTTTCTCTGCAACTGTCCATTGTCCAGTGTGCACTGTACAGTGTTCACTGTACACTGGCGACTGGCCAGCAATTACGTCGCTTGAAATATTGACAATTACTTAAATTTATCTTTTCTAAAACGTTGCATGCACCTCAGCCTGGCGGCGTTTGTCAATCACGCGACAGACAGACGGACAGAAAGGCAGAGAGACAGACAGACAGACAGACTGTGTCTGCCACACTTCACGCGTGATATATTTGAAGTGGCCACCGGCGCAGAGTCGCCTCCAATCTCCTATCTCAATCCCAATCCACATTTCCATCCCCTTCCCATCCAGATTCCCACTCACAACATGCATTGGGCTGTGTAATTTTTGCATATTTTGTGCGTTTCGACTGCATTCCAGGCGGCTGCTCACCTGCAAATCGAAATGAATGGCTGAATGAATAACTGAATGCATGTCTGAATGAACGAATGACTGAATGAATGAATGCGGCGCTGCGGTGGCGCTCACTGCTGTGAAATGGCCTGGAAATGATTTAATGCGCAAATTGTGGTCACGGCGGCATTTTAAATTTATGCGCGCAGGTAAATCCCACAGCGAGGGGAGTTCTTCGAGTTCGTTGATGTGTATTTAACGAAATATATATTTAGTAAAATATATAGAGAAATTTGTTCGTAGTCGCATTTTAACTAATTAACTTTAAAGGCAGCAAGTGACTTGACTTGGCCGTGTTTATTTTTGGATGGCCGTTGTAATTAATCACTGTCTGCCCGAACTGCAATGTGCTAACAAATTAACACTAGAGATGCCGCTGCTGATGCTGCTGATGTTGCAAGCGGCAACAAAACACGGCAACATTGTAGCACAAGCTGTGGCGAGCAGAGTGAAGAAAGCGACGAGGTAGATGACTTCAAAATGCATTTGCCTGCCAAATTGGAATTGCAGCAAACTTGTATCTTTAGGGAACCACGAATGCATTTTTCATTTATTTGCACCGCGTCGCAGTTTGTCGTATGAGTTACAAAAATCCATTTGCTGCCTGAGCTCATTAGTCGACCCCATCCAAACAGTCGAGCAGTGTGAGGACACGGAGATGGGCAGCTGACCGACCCATCTCCCTGAATGACGAGTCTCCAAAACACAAAAATGGGGCTCTGACGGATGTGTGTGAAATTCAAGCAAAGTCCAAAAATACGCATGGCAACTATTTTCAAATTATTCACAAGAGTCGCTACACTTAAAACGAAAAATGTTATTAAACTTTAATTTCTGATTTAAGTATGTATTTTTTATCAGCCCTTTACGAAATGTGTAAGTGAAAGTAAAGTTTTTTTGGTAGAATTCTGAGACAATTTATTGAAAATTTCTTTTTGAATGCAAAATAAACATATGTATAAGGTAATTAAGTTATAGCTATTAATGGTTTTAATTCAGATTGATTTCCGCGGGCGTCAATTTTTTTTTGTGTTTTTAAAATATTAATGATTTTTATTTTAACAATATATTTATTTTTAATTTTTTTATGCTTATTTAAAATTAAAGTTATTAAATCCAACGATTGCCAAGACACGTTTACTGGGCATCCCATTGTATATCACCTGGACTGCAACTTTAATACATATTTTCTTTCTGTGTAAGAATTCTGCCGATACAATCAGCAGCCTTAGCTGGCGTCGCACACTAAAATAGACATCAGGTTGTCAGGTGGAATGGGACAAGGGGCTGGGAAAGGGGCGGGGGCATGAAGAAGTTTGCTCGACTGGCAAACTGGAAATATTCCGTATTCGCATTCGCATCTTAGTTTGGCATTGTGCTCCATTGTGCGACTAAGCCGGGTCATCATCAGCCGCATCATCGTTTTTATTGTGTGTGGGCATTTTTATGAGCACTTTGAATGCTCGGCGAAAAAAACACAATAAAATCAATGAGGTGTGTCTGTGAATCGCCGGGTGTGTGTGTGTGTGTGTGTGAGTGAGTGTGTGTGCAGCACCTCAGCCACAGTCTGAGGCACAAGGCAAACAATCAGTGCCCCATCCAAGCCGAAGAGCTAAACAATCAAGCGCAGGCGATGGCGATGGCCACCTACAATGCAATGATGAGTTCCCTTTCCCTTCCCCTTTCCCCTGATCATCGTGTATCCTTCGTGTCCTGCTTTGGCATCGTTCAGCACACACAACAACGCGCTAACGTTTTTACCTATTCATACGTTATTATTATTATCCTAGCACACTCAGTGAGAGAGAGGGAGAGAGAGGGAGGGAGGGAGAGAGAGAGAGAGAGAGTGTAGCGTTATCCTGCCTCGTCCTGCGTCGCTTTGTTGAGCACTTTGCGAGCCGAAGCTAAAGCCAAAGCGAAAACCGAACAAAGAATATGCTTTATTGGCACTTTTTGCACAATTGCCGCTTCCCCCTTCTCCCTCTCCCACTCTACCCCACCTCCTCATCTGCTGCTGATAGCAGTAAATGAGCGTGGCATTGCTGCAGGGAATGGCGAAGGTGGAGCTCAACGGAGAATCGAGACTGGAGGCCAACAAGGTGCCACGAACGGTGGCAATGTTCAATATCATCCTCATCGTCGTCGTCGTCGTCGTCATTGTTGCGCTTTGGCAACAGCCGGTATTGATGTGCCACTCCCCAACCCCACCCTCCCCTTCCCCTTTAAGCACTAGACTCCCCCCTCTGATCACAGGGCTGCTGTATTAGGCGAAGCAACGTGAAAATTTAACGAAGCAACGTGGCAAAGGCAACGGCAAAGGATAAACACATTCATGGTGTGCAATCGATTGGCATAATGTGAAGCATTTTATTAAGGTTATCAATCGAGTATGAATACTCATACACATCGCCAAGGTGGGTGTGTGTGTGTAAGTGTGTGTGTGAACGCCTGTACGTGTTGTTTGTTTGACGAACAAACAGCGCCAGGACAACAGAGGACAACAGGCAACGTAACGTAACAGAACGGAGCCACACAGGATATCGCAGTGAAAGAGAATTGCCCTTATCGTAAGTGGCGCATAAAACGTTTGACGATATGAATTATGTGGAAATTATTAGAAAGCATTTAAGCGGAATTATTAATGAGAAAGTGTGAAGAAGACGGAAGACGACACTAACTCAGCTCAGCTTTGTTCAATTGTCCTCAATTTGAGGTGAGACAACAGTGACACTTGGATTTAGAACAAGCGTATCTTTTCTTTAGCCAGAATGCGTATTTTATGCAAGGGATCCAGCTGCCTCAAATGTCATAATTGTCATAATTAAAATAATAATTAGTATAAAACAAAACTTTAAAATGGACTCTGAGATAATAATTTTTTTCTTTTCAATCAAAAATTTTAACAATTATAATTGATTAAAATTAAAGTTTTAATGTCAATTTCTGTGCTTATATATTTACTAATAATGATAATGATAAATGTAATAACAAATTTAAGCATTAGTGTCACTGAGAGTTCCAATTCCGTTGTTATCGCAAAAAATTATGTAAATAAATCTATAATTTTTGACATACTCTTTTAATTACTCAACCATATAAATATTTAGAAACTAACAAAAATTAAGTAAAATTCAATTAATGAAATCTTTAAATTCTGTGATGAAATCATTGAATTGTTTTTGCCTTCGTATATATTCCATCTGCAATGAGCCAAATTCAAGCTGTGTTGTCTGTCTATTGTATTATCGTATACAAAAACATGGTCAAATGTGATTGTTGTCGTTGCTCTCGTTGTTGGTGTTGTTGAATTCATTTGTCGTCGTTGTTGTTGTTGTTGTCAATGGTAATATTGTTGTTGTTGTTGCTGTTGCTGTTTCACCTTTGAGCATAAAATGCAGAACGATAAAAGCACAAATATAAATTTGCTAGCAAATGAAATGAACTGTGGACTGTGAGGTGTGTGTAGGGTGTATGGGTGTGGGTTAGGGTGTGGGGTGTGGGGTAGGAGTATGTAATAGTGGGCGTGGTCAGAGATGCGGTGCTTGCGGTGGGCGTGTGTAGCTCAATGAAAATTACAATCAAATGCATTCAACTGGAAAAGCTGTACGCAAAAATAAATACACATAAGCATGTAAATGTGTATGTTTCATCATCATGTTGTTGTTGTTGTCTGTAAGCATGTTTGTGTGTGTGTGTGTGTGTGTGTGTGTGCATTTGTGGGCTGCACACTTTTGGCTGCACACAATTGGATTAAAATTTACACGCAGTTCAGCCTCGTCGGCCACACACGCAATTATCTGGCAATGCAAACGCTGTGGGTGGCTAAAAGGGAGTGAGGAGAGGGGGGGAGAGGGAAGTGGTGAGGGGAGAGGGGCGTGGCAGTGAGAGGTGGCCTTCGCGTGACTGCGTTAATGTGCTTAACAATAAAATGCAGCGCATTAATTGATAAACCAAATGCAAAATGATGCAAAACGAAAATGAGCAAAATAAAAATAAAATGAAATTCAAATTGAAACAAAAATAAATAAAAATAATGAAATTATTGTATTGCAGTGCCTATTAAATCAATTAAAATGCAAAAGCAAGTGGCAAGTTGGATTCGACGTGGTGGCCACCCAAAAATGCATTGAGGAGCAATTCGTGATAGTTTTTCATAAATTGTATGTCTAATTTGGCGACGCGCTAATGACGCGTTCACGCCAAAGCGACCAAGCGACCAACCGACGGACCAACAATCGGACGAACAGACAAGCAGACGGACGGACAGATGGACCAGTCCAGCTCCCTTCTTGTCTTGTCCACCTCTCTATGTATTTGCTGGGATGCAGCGAATTAAAAACACTTTACGCGCATTTTGCATATAATTCTTGGATTGAGGCCAAACAGTTGTGATGGAATAGAATCGGAGGGAAGGGAAGGAAAGGGAGGAGAGGGGGAGAGGAAATGTACATTTAATGCGCCTTAATTTCATTTTCATTTTAGTTAAATGCATCAAGAGCTAAACGAAATGATTAGATGCACTAACAAGCCAAAACAGATCCCTAACAAGCCAAGGAAAAACCAGAGGAAAACTCATTTTGCATTTCCGCTCGTAAATAAATCGAATGACAGGCATATGGCAAAGGAGATGTCGGTGTCTTGTTCGATCTATTAAATCCAAGTCAAATCATATGCACAAATGATATGGGATGAGGGACGAGAGATGAACTGAGGTGGGAGGCGAGGTGTGCTACAAGAATTCCTTCCTTCTTGTGGCGCCGTGCCAGCCATGTGGAAAAACAAAGGGCGCAACTTTTGAGCAAATAACAATTTATTACATCAATAAACTTTTTTGGCGTTGCGGATGTTGCTGTGTTCCCCCCTCCCTCCCTCCTCACTCCCCCACACGTCTTTGCATTTTGCCCTAAGGTGAAATAATACGAAAATTATGCAAAAATGCCGAGCGTAAAAGGCATAAACAACGATTTTTCCATATTGGCAAACATTTGATGAGATTGTAAAAAAGCAGCCAGTTTTCATTAGAAGGTGAATTGAGTTTTCAGTTTACGGCAAAATGAGCAATTTATGAGTCAAGTATTTTATATTTGATATTAAGCATTTTCTTTTAAATTTCAGAGCTGAGCTTAAGAACACGCCTTAAAGTATGCAACAATATTTCTTGTGGACCACAAATTAAGGCGCTTGGTCGCAATTGAAAAACTGCAAATGCAAAATACCAAATGGCAAAGTAAATAATAATAAATTATTATCAAAGGACATAATGCGAGCAAAGCTGGCCACGAGCGAGTCATAAACTTGGCACTGCTCGGTTAAAGCTAAACCGATCAAATTGGCCTCTGATGCCGATTTGCGAGACGATTTGCGCTTTATTTATTTATTTTCATGCGGCATGCGGCACACAGGCAAACAAATTGATTTCTAAGGCAGCACAAACAAGTGGCAGTGGCAACTAAATCAAGGCAAAGGCAAAGGCAACAGAAAAAAAATGTAATAAAAGTCGCGCGAAAGCGGAGAAAGCGAAAAGTGCAAAGCGAAGTCAACACACAGTGCGAAAGTGTCGATTGTTGTTATTGGTGTTGGTGTTGCATGCGATAAGTTGCAAAAAATTACTTGCTACATCGTAAACAACAACAATACAACAACAACCCTTTGCCCTCTTGGCTGTGCAAATTGCACGTAGTATTTCAGCATCAACATCCACATCCCCATCCACATCGACATCGACATCGGCAACGGCTTATCCCGGGCAATGAAAATTTATACAAATTCGAAAAAAGTGACAACATTTTGCTTTTATTGGCCATTAAAACGACTTAGCGACTTGGCGAATTCATCCTTTCTCCTTCTCTCTTCTTCTCCTTCCCCAACTGGCCGAGATCACATGTGATTTTTGTATTTGTACCTTGCGTCCACTTTGCATACGAGCAAATAAATGTGGAATTATCTAAGGGGGAGTGTGTGAAAAGGGAGGGATGTACATTGTAACATACATACATATAAATAGAGTTTAAGAAGCCTGATTTAAGTATGTGTTGGCAATTTGTATTTAAGAATAGCGAGTAAAAGTATTGCTAATTTACATATCATTTCTGTTGGAAGTGATAACAGAAAGAATAATCTTATTATTGGTATTATGTCTGACTAAATTACATACATACATATGCAGTTATAAAATTCTAGCCAAGAAAAGAGATTTTAATTCTCAAACTTTATTTGTGTCAAAACTCTTTATTCTTATCTCAACTCATTCACAGATTTTATTTTTCTGTGTAGAAAATCTTTATATACTTATTTAAAGACTAATTTGATAATAATATTACATTTTATTATAAAAACTCTATCTTTTATCATATACTTTTCAGGCATCTCCTTTAAACTGTTTTCAATATATATTGATGCCTCTGCCATTTAGCAGGCTGTCACCTTCTAGGTCGAATCTTATTGCTCATCTGTTAGGCAAACAATTTCTTGTGGCACATTAAACAATTTTCAGAGCTTAAGACAAAGAAGCTGTTCAAGGTGCGCCATTTAGCAGGCATAAACAAAAAAAAAAACGAAATCAACTGAGGAAAATTCAAAGGAAATCAGCCCAAAAATTGAGCGCAGCAAATGAAGCAAGCGGGCAAAATCACACAAGGAGTCTGTTGTCTAGAAACTGGCCTCGGAAAATTGCTTATCGGTAGGAAAAAGTTGCCGCAGCATACGAAAAAAATTTATTGAGTGGAAAATGTTGAATCGCAGCAGCAGCAGCAGCAGATGCCAAGTGAAAGTGAAAGTGAAAATTTTTGCGTGCGGCGTTGGCGTCGAATCCATTAACCTGATGTTTACTTTTACACACTCCAACACACACACACGCACAGTAAAGTGTAAGTGAAAGTGTTGTTCTTGTTGTTGTCGTTCTACTTTTCCCCACAGATTTTCCCCTTGGTCACATTTCCTGTTGTTGTTTGTTTTGCAAGCAGGAAACATGATATTTTTGCGTTTAGTTTGCAAAATTGAATAACACGTAAATGTGTTTAGTGTGTGTGTGAGAGTGTGTGTGCGTGTGTGTGTGTGTGTTTGTGTGAGTTGGCAGTAAATTAAGCTCCCTTACATAGATAGAGGAGTATACGTGTGTAGGTCGAAGTAATTACTTACATTACATTAACACGAGTCGAGCAGAGAAGAAATGAGATGAGATGGGATGAGATGGAGCCTATGAGACGCAGCTGTTGATAGCAGCTGCCATTCTGGCCAAGTTTATTGGCCCAGGCGATAAGGAAACCCATTTAGACCCCTGTGGCACTTTAAAGACAGATTCTTAAAGCAGTCTGTCCAAATATATGTCAGCGGCAAATCAAATTACTTGCCTTCTTCAAAGTTCTCTCCCTTTCTTCCTCTCTCTCTCTCTCTCTCCTCTCTCTGCAAATTACAAAAAATTACCTTTAGCAGACATTTTTACCCTTTTTTTTTGGTTTCTGTTTTTGTTAATATTATTTTTATGTTTTACGTTTCGCGTTTCGCGTTACGCGAGCGGCAAAAACCAATTAGACGCATTTCTGACGGACACGCGTTCAATCATTCACATTGCTGTCAAGTTGCTGCAACTTCCACCCCGGCAACAACAACTTCCACAACGTGCGGAGCATTGGAAATGCCACTGCCAAATGTTGGCCACGTTGTCGGCCTGCCAAATGTACCAAATATATAAAAAATAAATTGGAAAGAAAGCAACAAACTCATTACCAAATGATGCTCTTCGGACCCAAAAAGGTGCGCAAAAGTGTCTACGTTCATTTTTCAAGTATTAACAGCGAAACGAGAAAGGCCGAGCACATTAATAATACCTAAGGAAATCGAGTAGAAGGGGTAAGGGGTCGGATCTTGGCCATGGCCATTAAAGGGCCACTTGAGCCAAGCAATTTAACGCTAATTGCATGAAATGGCTCATCAATAGTTCAAAGGCTGCCATAACAGAACTCAGAACTCAGCTGGCGCAATCAAATGAATTCAATCTTTCCCTCTGTGCTTTCATACACAGGTTCCTACCGACTTTTATTGCGACGCGCCAAAAACTTTCCCTCAAGTGTCTTCCGTTTGTCATAAAAGCCAAGTTGGAGTAGCATCGACAGCAAATGAATCACAGCAATTGTGCAGAGTTTAATGGCCAAACTTTGTCCATAGATGTAGCGACAAATGAGCGACTGCAAATGTGACTTTGTCAGTCACAATCACAATCACAGCTTCAGTTTCAGTGATTACAATTATTCGTACATCCATTCAATTGGTCTAAAATCGTGTGTTCATCACTCCCTTTTTGACCAGCTTTTGACTTTGGCCTTAACACGTTGCTGTGGCCCCAACGGACGCTCCCCGACTGAAGGCCCTGAAGCAAACGGACTCGAAGGCTATGCATTGCCTCTGTTAGGCTTAACAGCGCGTTAACAGCACGCCAACAGCAACTTCCCCTTACGATATCTGTTAGTGTAACGCCAAATATATCATGGGATTTTGAAACACAATTGTGCTTGGGAACGGAATTTATAAATTATGACTAAATATTTTTACTTAATTCAAGAATGAGATCTATATATTAAATTTTTTAAATTCGCGTATTTATTTTTAATAAGTCGGCAAATACTTTTTTGTAGAGTTATGAAAAGAACTTGTCGAAGAGGCTACAGTTGAGCGAACTCGACTGTTAGTGACCCTGTACATATTTCGGTGAAAAACCAAAATGTGGAACAATAAAATAATATGATGTTATTGTTTATATAATAAATAGCATAACTGTTAACATAAAATTGATATCCTATAAAATTATTACGTTACAGTTTTTTTATGTTTTTAGTGTGCAAATTGAACAATATTAAATTATTGATCGTAAATTAAATATTTATTGTTACCCACTTAATGTTGTTGTCAACCTTTAAATGTTTCAGTTTCAGCTTTCATTTAATATTTATGTTGTGCTTTCTATTAAATTATGAACAATGGCAAAACAAACAACATTTCGCAATTGAATGAATCATTTTCGCTCGCTAAATGTGCAAAATAATATAATAATAATAATAATAATAATATGTTTCATTTGCCGAGGATGATAAATACAGGCATAAATCGCCTAACATTCGCCATACGTTTCCCATCGCCCATTGTATTAATTTGTCATAAAATTATGCGACCTCCTCCCATTCACAATTTTTGTGGCAATAAAATGTTGCTGTTTCTTTATTTTACAACAGTTTTAAGTGTGTAGTCTTTTAGAATATGTTACTTTATGGGCTGTTGTTGTCGTTCTGGATTGATCTGGGCACCTGAAACGACGACGCCTTATTCAGACTTGCATGTAAACAAAGTGCCACAAAAATCATAACAAGTCATCTGTACGTGCCCCTGCCCCAAAGGTCGAGGAATAGACAGATATATGAATGCAGGCATGAATACTGTGTATATATATTCATATCCATAACTGCAAGTAAGCGGTTTTTTTCAGAGATATTCTCATACGGTTTTGGACGATCGCTAAATTTAGCAAACGGATGTTTTGACGCTTACATTGTTGATGCCTAACCCACATCGCATTTTAGTTGCTGTTGTTGTTGTTGCTGTTGTTGTTGTTGTCAGCAGCTAATTAAAACAAATTTCCTACGCATAACTTCCTCAGCACAAACTGCAAATCTGCATATGAAGTCGTAAAATTTTGTGCTCAGCTTTTTGGCGCAACTCGTGCTAATTTGACGCTTCGGGTTTTGATTTTTATGTCGCATGTGGCAACAAAGTTGCCACAAGTTGCCCTAGGGCAAATTGTAGTTGTACCAGTGGCCGGGGGCATTAGATTTGGATCGTAAAGCCGGATGACATTAATTCCCACATAAAAAACTGGCATTCAAATCAGCGTCATCAGTTTGCCCCTCCATCGACTAAATGGAAGGCAATTTGTCAACAATGTTGTCATATTACCTTGATATTATTTCCCTTTATTTTGTTCTTCGTTACTTTTTTTAAAATTCGTCTGGTCTTGTCAGTCATTGTCATATTAAGTCGAGATATGATTTATCTGCCTGACAAATATTATTAAATTATTATGTATTTGAGATTTGGGCCAAACAGCGAGACAACAAGACAAAAAGCCAACAAGGCATCAAGACAAGGCAACAAGGCATGCAAATAACTTGGCCAAATGCTGCTCAAACCGCTCAAAAGCAAACGCTCACCGGGGAGCAATTTGTTTTTCAAAAACACCAAGAACTACCTATAGAGAGTCGACAGTCCCCCTTACTTCCGATGATTTGGAAGCAACCCTCGGCGAATCAAAGGCGTTGTGTGGCTTGTAATAAAATGCAAAAGAAGAAGGCGAACAGAAAAAAATGTGGAGAGAAGGGAGGGGAAAAGGGCGACATAGTGAAAAGGTAGGCGATGGCATGAGCACTTGTTTATATCTATGTAAAATTCGCAATGAAGTGAAGCGAAACTGACACAGAGAAACAGAGGAGCGAGAAGGAGATGTGAGGGAACTGAGGGGAGCGCTGCCAAATTGGCGCAGCAGCGCAAATAAAGCAATTTGTATTCAAAATATGAATGCCAGGGAAGCAACTGTGACGCTCTGACTGTGTCCTTAACATCCTTAACATTCCCCCCCTCCATTCTCCCCTGAGTCTCTATCTCTTTTTGCTCCTTTGGGTGTCCAAATTTTCGTTTCGCTTCGTTTTATGCGGTTGCAAATAATTTTTGTCGCTCTACACTTTAAATTATTTTGCTGGCGCCAAATTGTAAATATTGTTAAAATTTGATAAAGGAATCTACTGATATTGCGCATACGCCACGTTGTCAGGCAAATTAGCATAATTAAGCAACTCTAGTCTCCCGTTTTCACTCTCAGTGTCTGCTGTGCGTGTTTTGCGGCTCATTAGCAGGCAAATTAACGCCGTCGTCTTTAGCAGGTGCCTCCCTTTGCCCCCCTCTCCCCCATTCGCCCCATTTGTCCCCCCTCTGTCCTGTTTGTCGAGCCCACGAAAGTATGCTACACTTTGTGTAATAAATTAGCGAGCGAGCTACAAGCAGTTGTCGTGTGTGTGTATGTGTGTGTTTAGTATATTTTGGTTGATTTGTGACTCAATTAAAGTCAACGACAGCCGTGGCAGGAAGGTGCATGCAACAACAACAACAACAACGTACGACTATTAGCAACATTTTGTCAGTGCACTCGACAATCTCCAAACTCTCGACACTCGACATGGAGTGTGGAAAGTGGCCTGGCCAAGTGGCTTTTTGGGGTCGGCAGCTGTTGACCACATGCAAGTTTTGGGCCCAGGGCTCAGCTTCAGTGCAGCCTGCACTCTCTCTATGTGTGTGTGTGTGTTGTATGTTTGTGTGAGTGTTGTATGTTTGTGTGTGTGTGTGTGTGCCGCTTGCAGAGCTAATTAAAGCGGTTAGCCCAAATGCCACATAATGAGGCGCACAAGTGCTGCCAAACACCGTTCACACTGCCCGTCATTTGTCAACGCACGTGTGCATATATAAATGTATGACTGTGTGTGTGACTTTGCGTGTGTGTGTACATTATAAACTCTGTGTGTGGCAGCCGTTGAAAGCTTCTAATTGGCTGTGAAGTGGCTTACAATTTGGCCTTTTGATATGTGTGCGAAAATTGAAATGAGCTTTTGGCAGTCATTACCGAAATGGCCTTAAAGCCGGCTCAATAGCAGCTCACTCTGCTCGACAAAACTTTAAGCCAACTGACAAATGTGTCAAACGACATGTTCACATATGTTTCGTGTCGATAATATCGAGCAGGGAGAACACGGAGATACTAGATACGCAAGTTGCAGTCAAAAAAAAATAGAAGAAAATTCGCATGAAACACACGCAAAGTTTTCCTGCTGCGCAAGGACAAAACTTTGGCAATGTCCTGCTGCTGCCAGTGCCACTGCCACACGTTGCTGCCACCTCCACACGTTGCTGCCACTGCAGTGTCACCTTTTCAATAAACTGCGCCAAACGAGCCCAAAGTCCGAGGCAAAAACACACCGAAAGTATTAATCCCCAATCGTTTTGGTCACGGCAAGGATGCGGATGCGGATGTGGATGCGAATAAGGATGCGGACACGGACACGGATGCGCATCCAATCGACGACTGCAAAAAATAGAGAAGAAGATGGAGCTGCAAAGCAGACAAAACGGTTGGGCAACAGCTGCCGTTGTCGACCTTTGACCGTCCGTCCGTCCGTCGTCCGTCCAATCCAAAAACAAAAGCTGCAAAATGCCAATGGTCAGCAGAAATGCGCATAACTTTGAAAAGTTCACATACTCCTCGTACACATGCCAGCAGACGGTCGAGACAGTGGCTACCTCCAGTACACGGCCAGGACGAGCAGGACACAGGACATGGCAATACCTTCAGTTGGGGGCGTCTCTATCGGATGTCGGATGCTGTATAGATCTATAGATAAACTCCTGCAGTGCTAATGGCAATGTTCGCACATTTCGAGGGGATGCACAACTTATGACAGGGCTAACAAGTGTTGCTTCTCTTGGCCAAATGATTTAGTGGCCTTCGATGCGAGTAACTTATGCTCTACGACTTATCACTCAAAAGACTCTACAGCAGCCTAAACACAATTACCTGTTTACAACATTATTAAAAGACATCCCCCTCCTTCCCTTGACTTCTTCTCTACCTCCCCTGGGCCTTGCTCCTTCAAACTGGCTAAAACCGAAATTTCTTGGCAAACTTTTTAATGGGCACCACTAAAAGCGGCACATTAAATTATTATCTGTGAGATTATGAAATTTTTAACAGCAGGTAATAATCGTAGAACAGAGCAGAGAAAGAGAGGGCAACAGGGGAGGGAGAGAGGAGGCAAGCAGCCAAAATGAAAGACAAACATTGAAGTTGGCAAAAGAAAACGCTTCGTTGGGCAACTTGAAACGGCATAAATGAAAATGAGAAAGGAAGTGGAAAGGGAATTGAAATGGAAATGGAAATGTAACGGTGTAACAGACACTCGCAGTGCTTTTGCTTCCTTGTAACTGAGGTAATTCAAAAGTTTTCCACGCAGGCGACGCACTCGTAACACATTACCGTTAAGTGCCACAGCCACAGACACTTTGGCTGAAAAGACGCCGCGTATCTTTTGGCAATGACAGTCCCAAAAACTGGGTAAGTATTTACTTCAGACACTCGCAATTCCGGCAACAATTAACTCTTCCTTAAGTGGAGTACGGAGTAAGGCGTAGGTGGGCGTGGCAAGTGGGGGAGGAGGTGAAATTGCAGACTTGCCTAAAAAAATGTGCGACAAACATTTTTGAAATTTCTTTGCGGCAATTGGAAAATTGCTTTTGCGTACGTGTGCAATTGTTTCTAGTTTTCTTTATTTTTTTAGTCGAATTTGTTGCCTGCCATTTCTTATCACGTGTCATTGAGTTTGGTTCTTGGACAAAGCAAATAAAACGCTGACATGTGGCAGAGGTGGCAGAGGCAGAAATAGAAGCAACAGAGGTGGCAGAGGCAGAGGCAGAGTTCAGCAATTTGCAGAGTGACCAGAGAGAAAGAGAGAGGGAAAAAGGAGCTCACAATTCGATGGCCATGCTCGACCAATACCGCAAATGAACGGTCGTTGACTAACCAGAGACAGAGAAAAAGAGAGGGAGATAACAAGAGAAAGAGAGAGAGAGAGAAGGCAGCTGTATGCGCTTGGAGCATTGACATGAAGTTAATGGATGTTTTATGACCGACTAACTTCCCCAGCGATAAATCGCTTTACCATCAGCCAGTAAATTGCGATTTGATTGTTTCTGTTCAACATGCAAACCACTTCCATCTTTTTTTGCTGCTGTTCTTGTTGTTGTTGGAAAATGAAAACGTGAAAAGTGAGCAGGCAAAAGGTCAGTCCATGTCCAATGTCCAATGTCCATTGCCAACTTCACTTTTCCCTTAACACACAACTTTAAGCGACTTTGTTGCCATCGATTTTCCTTCTCTGCGATTCGTCACACGTTGCAAGCTCATTTTCAAGGCAATCCCCCTGGAAAATATGATGAGCATGTTTCCCCAAAACTAACAACAAAACACCGAAAATATCATACACATATACATATATATATAAATCAAAGTTCAGTTCCAAGAAATTTATGAAAATTTATGCAGTGAGCCCGCCTTGTTTGGCCATTGGCTTTGTCCAGCTTTTGACCCTCTTTACCTTTTGTTATGAGTACGGAGTCTGTGGCATGTAGCACACATATCAAGTGGCTCCAAATTTTATGCAGCATTTTGGCTTTTTGTTGTTTTGCGGCTTGGCCAAACAAAATTCATATGATAATGCGACGAACAATTCACGATTTTGTTGGCTTTCAACGCATTGACATTTTCTTTTCATAGGTAAATTTCTTGATAATTTATGAGGCAAACTTAATTCATGCCACATGAAGTTGTAACTTTAAGTGCTGTCTTCAGATCTTTGGGTAATCTATCTATCTATGTTTATCTATCGATACTTCAACTCTAATCGCCTTTTCAACATCAATTTATTTGCTATTAATCCTTCACCTTTTTATTGTTGTAACATGTGGAACTGTCCTTGGGGCAGCTCCTGTTCCTGTTCCAGCTGCAACTTCATCCTAAGTAGTCCCCAGTGTCCAGTGTTCAGTGTTCAGTGGCATCATTATTTGCTCTGTCCAGGCAATTAGATGTTTGCGTTTGTTTTCTGACCAACTCTCTCTTGACTCTTCTCGATTGTTTTCGTTGCCTTTTCCGAGGTAAAATAAGCTGCCGGCTATTGGCAATCGATTTCGGGTTACGCCCTCCTCTGAGACGTGTCTGCCACGGTTAGTTGCATGTTATCATGTGGCAAGGGGGCAGCAGGCAGGGGGCGGGGTTTGTCGCTTTAATCTCGCAGCTTGTTTGACATGCTCTTAACACTAATTGAAGATACTCCTTCGTTTGTATGGCAAAAATCAGCAAACTGCCTTTGTAGACAGATTCAACTTCTTCTCTTGACTCCGTAACGAATCGACAGCTCAATTGTTGCCCAGATTCAGATTCAGACATCGACTTCAAAGGCGCGTGATTTTCGCTACATTCTTGTGAATGAGTTGGAAAACGAGCATCTTCAATCCTTTGTTGTATGTGTAGTAGTTGCTCTGCGTGCTCTTTGATAAATCAGTTTAATATTTGAATCTTAAGAGAGGCTTTTTGCTCGTCATAAATCTAAAATATAAAAGAGATTTTAATCGCAATTTAAAGCCTTAAATTATATTTAATAAACTTGTTTATTTTAAAATAAGATTTTATATTTAATATTTGAATCCTAACATCCTAAGCAAAAATGATCCGAAAAATTAAGTAAATTAATTGTAAACTATATTTTAAATCATAATAATATTATATACTGAATTCTTATAATTCCCTATACAATTTAAATTGATATTACTTATTTATAGTTTGCTATTTTCTAATTACTTTAATAATTTGGAAATGTCTCTACAAATTTAAAATACATTTTACTAGCAATTTAAGTGCTAAATCTAGATTTTAAATTTCGATAAATTCCTGGCTACCTTTTGCAGTACAAATTGACATCCGTTGTACAGCTTCTTTACCTTATTTTTCTGGCCAAAAACCACTCGACTTGGCATTAACTTTTAAAACTTATTGCGCCTGGCATATAAATTGGCTTTGTGAACTTTATGAACTCACGCGGGATTAACTTGTACCTTTGATTGAATTTCTTTCAGCTCTACGCGAAGTTTGTGCCACCGACGCACCACTGAACCACCACATCACCACACCACCACCACCTCCAAGGCAATCCGATAAAAGTTGTGAGCAGCGGCAAACGGCAGACAGCCAATGATTCCAAACTGGCCAAAACGACGACTGTTTGGGCCAAGGAACAGCTGCCAGACGCCGGGCAAGTCAGCGAGGAGGAAAGGAAGAAAGCGAAACAGGGAGATAGAGGAATAGGAAGAGGAAAAGTCTCAATCTCAGCGGCTGGAATTAGGCGTTTCCGTTCAAGTGGCCCACAGTCCTGGCTAACAATTTGAAAATTTATGCTACCCATCGTCAGGAAGATTTTACTGCTGATTTTTGATTGTGCAACAGGGAGTCAGTGTGGCATCTACCTTTTTGGCAAAGCGACGCGTCGCTTAAGTGGCAAAGCGGCACAATTGGTTTGGGACTTGTTTCAATTAAGGCGCATTACAAACTCTCACTTTCTTTATCTCTGCCTTCGATTGGCTGCGAAAGTTTTTCTGGTCTGGTTTGCTGGCCGAGATTCTATTAAAAAGTTTAGCCGAGAGCGGGAGAACACGGCATAAATAGTTTTCGGTGTGTGCAACGCGGAAAAACCAAGAAAAGTAATTAAAATTCAAATAGCAGACAAACATTTACATTAACATTTGCTGCCTCAGGGATTGGGACAAGTATCTGGCTAAGGTATATGTACATATATACTCGTATGGAATGGGTTTCATCAGTTACTCGGCTTTAAGCTGAAGTGACGTCGTCGTCGCCCTTTGTGGCCCTTTTGTTTGACCTGGCGCCAGTCTGGCGCAGAGACGCCGCAAAGTATGCTATACTTTTGTGCTCTAGGTAAAAATCAGGCGTGTCTGCTGTGCGAATGTGTGTGTGAGAGTGAATGAGTGATGACTCTTGGAGTGTGCTGCGTAGACGTAGACATAGTAATGTCAGCATGATTATACTTATACTCATACTCATACTCATACTCATACTCATACTCAGATACTTTATACGTATGATTTCCCTCTGCGCCTGCCACACATAAAATGAGAACAAACGACAAGCGAGATTATTAATATTGTATTTAATATATATGTGTATATGTATGTATACATGTGCTTGGCAGCGACATTTCATTATTTGCTTTGTTTCCAATTCTAAATGAAAATTGAGTGTGGCTGAAGCTTGAGCTGAGTGTGTGTGAAAACACTTGAGCATTTACCTAGTTGATGCTATACTTATGATGATATACCATACTAACGTATTTGCAGATGATTTGTATATTACATTTTAGATAGCTTTCACACTGCATCAGCTTTCAGAGCTTTGATAAACTTTAGCTTAGTTTTGATTAATTCTATTCTAAGACGAACAGCAGTTTTAAAACTAATTCTAAAATATAATAAAGCTTTAAAAAACTTAAAAGTATTTTACAATCAATCTTGTGTGCTTATTTAAAAATTTTAAAGATCATAAGAGGATCTAACTTATTTACAATATTTTTTTAAAGTTATTTGTAAATTGTAAAAGTTATTGTAAATCAAAAATCTTTTCTGTCAATTCCAAGTTCTTTTAAATTTTTTATGGTCATGTCGCTGTTAAAATTTCCATATTGGCACTTTTACATTTAAAATTACCTAAAGCTTTCATACGCTTTCAAAGCTTTAATAAATTTTACATGTTTAGGATTAATCCAAAGCTCTCAGTCTTGATTTCAGCTTGTGTCATCCACTGATCACGCCCAAATGTCGCGCTGGAAGACAGGTTTATGTTCTCGTATATCATTTTGGCAAAAATTCAATATCAAAGTGATATGAAAGCGAACCGCCCTCTCACCATACACACACACACACACATGCACTCATAAATGAATAGCACGCTGCGCTAGAAAGTATGCAAGGGAAATGGGAAATAGCAAAGCACGAAGAGGTCGCTTTGTGTCTATGCGAATGTCCAATGTCTCCACATCCTTCGCGTTCGCGTTGCCTTCCACGTATGCAGAGCACGCGTTGATAGCGTAAAGCACGAAGCCGGCAGAGGCAGCAGCAGAGGCAGCGACAGAAGCAGCAGCGTGGCAGCGGCACCAACAGCGCTGCATGGACATAATTAATTTGGATACCGCGTTTTTTCCTAGCAAAACCCGCAACTGGCCAGCAATTTGTTGCTGTTTGCTGGTGGATCGTTTGGTTTGCTATGGTGTTTATTTTTTTGTTTTTGGTTTTTCCTTTTCGCGTTTTACTTTTGCGTGCAACCAAAAATTAATCAAGTGCTAGTTACTCTCAGTGTGCGCAGTTTTTAATTAAAGCGCAGCATCAAAGCAAACTTTACTGCAGTTGCTACTTCTTTTTTTTGGCTTGTGTACTTCGCTTTGGCGTATGGCGTGTGTTTGGGCCAAGTTAAAGCTTTAAGCCACTGAAGCTGACAGTATTTCGAGGTGTTGCCGAAGCGCCGTTGGCATCGAGACGAGCGACGACTGCAAAATAATAATACAAACCAATTTCATGCTGAATTTAACAGGGGAAAGAACCGGGGCAGGGGGAGTGCAAACAACAATAGTTGAAGTGTCCTGTCAACAGGCGGCAGCAGCAATTACAACAACAACAACAGGAAAAACAACAAGAACTGAGGAGGCAGCAGCTGTAACAGCAACAACACAAAGGCAGCACGTGCACTTGCGCTTTTTGAAAACAGCAGCAAGCAAAAGTCTCGTCCTGTGTGTGGCATGGGGCAAGGGGGCATGGGCAAGGAACACGCTGCCACACACTTGGCCTTGGGCAATTTGGAAGAAAACTTTTTGTGGTGAGCGGAATTATCACACGTAGTCTCGAGTCTTGAGTCTCAACTAGCAGCATATGTACACAGAAAATAAATCAATCCAAAATTCAAGTTTAAAATTCTTTATTTTATCATGTATTTTCAAGAATGTATTCAGTAGTATACGCATTAAAAAAATGTTAAAAAAAAAATCCTAAGACATTTGATGTCACTAAAAAACAAAAATATATTTGCGGAGAAGAATTTGAAAAGTCTTATTTAAATCAAGAATTTCGTACTTGCTTGAAGAAATTTCAGAATTACTGAACTTCTGAAAGCGCTTCATATTGCTTTTATCCCGAAATCCCAGAGTTTTTTCTCTGTGTATTGTATCTCCGCAGCTCTCCCTCTCTTTTTTTCTATCTGCTCTCTTTCTTTCTGTTCTTCTGTCCTGTTAAGCATGGCAAACACCTCAGGCACACCTCGCCAGCAAATGAAAGCAGCCACAACGTGTCTCGCATAATTTGCACCAAGTGCACAACAATAGCCGCTCCTTTCCTCTCTTCCTCCCCTCCAATCACCCTCCGTGTTGGACGCCTGTCAGCGGCAAGCATTAGCATTAGTTGTAGTAGGGGTATTCAGTTGTGCATATAATAATACGCGTGAAATATTAGAAATTAAAAAACACATGACAAGCTGAACACTGAACACTGAACACTGAGCACTGAGCCTGGCACTTTGATTTGTCCGCCAGTTGCAGACAATCGACTCTGACAGTCGCCTCTTCTACTCGCCCCAATCGCACTTTTAATATCTCAAAGTCAGAGCCAGCAATTATTATTCCAAGGGTAGTTAGTATCTATGCAGAGAGAATGAGAGAATGGGGGTGCTCAATAAATTAGAAAACACCTGTTTTTGGCCCCAGGGTCGTCGACAGATGTCTCTCTGGGCCGTGTTCTGTTTTGGCCAGTAATGAAAATAAGCACAGAATTATGCCGACTACAACAACTAACTCTATCCCAGTCTCTGTCTTTCTCAGTCTCCCTGTCTCTCTCTCTCTCGCCTGACTCTCTCTACCTCTGGCTGACTGGCGTAATTTATGTTTTTTGCTACTTGGCCGCATTTCGCGGTTTTTTATTGCTACGTGTTGGCGCGACGCATCGCAGAGTGTGGGCCAAAATGAGGAAGAAGGAGGCCGCCTCGTGCTGGCCATAATGTCGTCATGACAGACGCGGCCATAAAAGATAATTATGATTCCGGTAATAGGTTTTATTTTCGCGTGTACCTCTTTTGTTCATATCCCTTCTCTCTCTCAGTTCTTCCCATTGCCAAAACTGACGCCATGTTTGTGCCTGTTGTTGTGGCTGCCACTGGCACAAAGGTCGTCCTCTATTCCCTGTCCCTCGTTCTCACTTGGTGTGGCAATGTCTACAATTCAACATTTACTTTTCGGGTGACCAACGTGGCATAGAAATTATGCGCATTATACGCGTCGCGCTTCAGCGCCTTGCTAAAAAATTATATCCGCGGCATTATGCAAAAAAAAAATATAAAAAGAAAGAGCATAAAAAATTAAACTCACTTTTTATATGGCCTTTGATAAATTGCAAGCGGTTTAAGTTGTGTGTTACATTTTTAATTAGCCGCCCCCTTATTTTCTCACTCTTTCTCTGATTAAGAGGAGGAGTTATCCTTTTTGAGAATGGGGGCAAATCAATGCCGTGTTTGTTATTCTAATGAACTTGTCAGGCTTATGAAGATTAATGCCACCTTAGCAGTTTTCAATTAGATCAAACTGAAGTTTCCTGAAGCTTTTCTCCGCCTCTTTCCAGCAATGCGCTAACAAAGAGTAATTGTCTCAACATGATAATTGTCTTAAATGCGAATGCAAATTGAGCGACTGTCAGACGACTGTGATTAATGGACGCTTCTTGACCCAGTTTCAATTAAAAGCAGGAGCAAGTACAGAGGAAGGAAGTGTATTCTAGTATCCTTTGAGATTATTATTGGCGAAAATCAAACAGGCGAGCGAGGAAATGGCAGCCGTTGACGTCTAATGGAAAACGTGTGCGGGCATAAAAATAGACGCTAAGAAAATGCATAAAAATGTGCGAAGACAAACAGACAGAGAGTGTGGATTGAGGAAGGAGTAAGGACAGGACAGGACACACACACACACACACACACACACACACACACACACACACACACACACACACACACACACACACACACACACACACACACATACGAGGACATGCAAGGACAAACGGAAGTCACATACGCAAACTTCGCTTATCGTGTCCACGACACAAAGTTACTTTTGCACCCAAGTCCATAAAATATTTTATACACCATCCAGATACATACTTGCTCCAAATGCCAGAGCTTCTCTGAGCTCTCTGTCTCAGCTGGGAATACCTACACGTAAGTGGACCACAGCGGAAGGGGGGAAAAGGGGCATGGCCGAATGGGAAAATGTTTACACAAGTCATAAGCATTTTTTAGCGAGCCATCGCCATTGCCATCTCCTTCTTGGCCATCTCCTTGTTTGCCAGCGTATCGTATAAACGCTTGGCATTTGCATAAACCTTGCCAGCCACCAGGACAATCAGGACATTACACATTATGCTCAAGTAAAAGACAGAGAGACTAAGAGAGAGCGAGACAGCATTTGTCTAACCATTTTCAAGAGCTCAAAACTTTTGGACAACTGCAATAATCATAACTGCAACGCTCGACATTGATTTCTAATGCCAAGATTGGCATAAAGATTCGCCGACCAACTGCCAAGGCGTCTTTAATGGCTTTGTCTTACAAGCACTTTTATTCCCTTCCCCTCTCACCACTTTCCTCTTCAACTTTAAGTGTTCAAATTTACACTTGACTTGAATTTAGCAACGAGCCCATAAACTAAACTTTTTATTCAAACTGAAACTTTAGTTTTATGGAAATTGTCAAATCCCAGTGGGTCATCAACTGAACAGTGATTGAAACTGATATGCCCTACAAAGGTACTATGCACAACACACATACATACTTATGCCCCATTCCACCAATCAGCGATAAGGCTTTAAGTGCTGTATGGCCAATTGTTGTGTGTTTAGGTGTACTCTGTTTGTACTGTCCATTAAACGCTGAGATTTAGCGCAGATATTGAGTTTCAAGTAGTTCCAAGAAGTAAAGCGACCTCACAATCGCCTTTTTTTCACATTTAAATCATATACGGAAAACATTTAAAATATTTAGAAAAATAAATAAATATTATTTTTAAATAGTTTATAATAAATTCAAATGAATTGTGTGTATAAAAAAAAAAAATGATTAATTAATTAAATTGTTAACCATGTTTTTAAGTTACTTTATTTCATACAAGAGTCACAATAATTTTGGAATTTAAGAACATAAATTGTATACTACTTGTTTTTATTTTATTTTTAAAACTGATTTGATAATATAAAAACTGAAAAATTTAACAACTTTCAATGTCATATTTATCGATTTTCTTGAAATCTCCTTTTTTGTATGTGATGTTTCTCGGAACACTTCACATGAAGCTTATAATCAATGTCTGCTACTAAAATAAATAATCTTTGTGGCTTTTTGGCATTTTAGGTTAAACGACATTTTGTACCGTGACATGTTTGCCGTCGTCGTTTCGTCGCCGTCATCATCGTGCTGTCCGTACGTCGTCGTATCGCTGTTGTTGTCAATGATTTCGATCAGAATTTTTCGACTGCTTGTAGATGATTGATGACACTTAATTGACGAACATGGAGAGGGGGAGGAAGGGAGGATGGGAGGGGAAACAGCACAGGAGACGCTTAACAAAAGCGACTCGGAGTAAACATTTGCACTTGTCCCAGACGAACGACTGAGTGGCTTTAAAGGGACATGGTCAACACAGTTTAGTGCGGCTTAAATCTTGGCCAGCTGGTCTGAGACCTAAACAACCGTTGAACGTTGAGAGTGTTGCCAACATGAGGATGAGACTTTTTCCAGGTCACAGGTGCTATTGTTGTCCACATTAGATTTGCCTGTGACATTTGGCCACACAAATCTCTCTGTGTTCGTTTTGGCCTTTTTGTTCAGACACAATTCTACCCATTTGGCTGTAAAATTTATTTCATTTGCCCTTCGTGGTGACCCCCTCGATGCCCCTTTGTCCACTACACGCGTGACGCTGACAGTTTTATGGCAAAGTTAAGCCGATATCAACGGCAGGACACATGCCGTTGCAGAACCATACCCCCGCCCCTCTTCACACTCCTCCCCTTCTTGACCATAAAAGTGCAAAATTTAAAGCCTTTTCGGTCATACCTTTGCCAACAAGTGGGCGGGAGTTGAAGCCTTGCTTTGTGTGCAGCTATTTTGTATACACAAAAAGGTTTTTAGGTTTTCCACAAAGCTTTTCAATGAAATCATTCATGGTTAAAGCAGATAACAAATTCGTGACATTCCTCTTGACTATACTAAAGTGGGCGTCGAAAGCTGGGCGTGGCAGTTGACTTTTAAATTACTGCAAGTCATCAACATATTCGCTACAATTGACAGTGGTATTTTATCAAAAAAACTTTATTTTATAATTTTTTTAATATTAAAATCAATGATCATAATCTGATCTTTTTATTTCTATTATTATTTAAGCAATTTCTAAGTATTTTACCTTTTTATGTTTTAGTATGCACTTGATCTACACCAAATTTGAGTCGAATATTTCAATTAAATTCCGTAATTTAATGTTAACACGTACCAAATTTCTTAGACTGATAATTACACAATGTACTCGTATATCTTGGTATTGTTAGCGTCTTCCACGTCTTTAGTCATCCACAAAGTCTCAAATTTGTTATCAATTCATCATATTGACTAGTTAATTACCCTATAATAAAATGTAAACTATCACATACTATTTTTACCACTGAGTTTAGTTGATTTCATTCAGCAACTTGGCATTTTTACTCAACTTCTTTTGATTGCATGTGATTTACCAATCTCTGCATCATATCGGCTAATCTAATACCCTGTAGGTAGTATAAAAAGGGGCTTATTAAGTAAGTATTTTTGGATTATAGCTCAGCTTTTAGTAGGGATCTTTTTAGTCCAATTGCAGTTCGAAACTATCTTATAGGGTATAGCTTAGTTCACACCTCCATTTGAGTACTCAAAACTCATTCACCGCTCACACGTTCTGATTTAGCCGCGTAAGCTAAAACCGCGATGACTATTGAAGAATGGAGGTGGCCACGGAACAGTCGATGGAAGAGAAGTGTCAATAGTTTATGCTTATGTTAAACGGTGCGTGCTGTTATCAAAGTGTCGCGTTGCTGCGAATCGCTTATCAGCAAAAGACGGAAAGCAAAAGCAATAATAATAACAAACAGCACAATGTACTTCTGTTTGGTAAACGTTTTTTTGTTCGCTCTCTAGAAATATTTATAAACATTTATCTCGACCCACAATGTCGACTTCGAGCCAAGTTAGCGAAACAGTCAACAGTTGGCCGAGGCACGTAGACACCACAAGATCATTCATCAGCGATGCATTCACCGGAATTAAGACTCCGACTTGTTGCAGTGGCTTTGCTCTTGTGCTTGGCCAATGGCCAAGAGGATGGAGAGAAGAGTCACTCGACTTCTGTGGCCGGAATGGTCGATCTCTTGAAGGTGGAAGCTCTGCTCATCGAGAATCTCAGCTACTATGCCGATGAGCTGGAGGAGAAGCTTCAAATAGTGCGCAGGTGAGTCCACAAATCGATCAAATCTAGCTGAATTTACAATCATTTTCTCTCTAGTTTTGTCGCTGAAATGACTGATGAAAATAAGAAGGCTAACAGCCAGACTGAACATTATTTGGCCAATCCCTTGAATGCTTTCTCTCTGATTCGTCGCATGCATCAGGATTGGACACATTGGCAGCATTACATGGAGCAACCAGTGGGTGAAGCTCAAGTGGAGTTCCTGAACAGGAAGAGGGAGCTGCTGCCCTCGAGCACAGATCTTGAGGAGGCAGCGGACTCTATACATCGCATAGTTGGCACCTATGACTTGAAGGTCTCAGACATGGCCAAGGGGCTGATCAATGGAAAGCAATACAAGTGAGTAGACAAAACTGGTAATAGTTTATATATAAATTGTATATAGTATCTATAGAGCTAGACACTTTAAATCTCAACTGTAGTGTCAGCTTGAATGAATTAATATAAATATAGCAGATGGTCCATAAATGAGATATTGTATCTTTAAGATAATATTGTTAACTCTTTAACTGAATATTCTTTTCAAATATTATTTTCAGTGTCAGCATGAATGCTTTGGACAGCTATGCCATGGGCAAGTACTACTACGATCAGCAGAGGTTTGGCCAAGCCAGTCAGTGGATTTTCCAGACCATAGATTGGTTAACGCCTGTCCATCATAACCTGCCCTTGCCCCTGGATCTAGAAAGGTCTGAGGTGCTCCATCTCTATGCCGAGTCTCTCATTCAAATGAGTAAGTTATACTCGTATGCCACTTTTTATTGGAGTTCTTTTTAATTTTAATTTGATGTCTTCATTAGATCGTTATGGCGATGCTCTCAAAGTAATCAATTCTGCAATTACACACAGAGCTGATAAGGTGAAGTTGTTGCTACGCAAGTCGGAAGTGGAGACCTTGATAAGAACGACGCCTGGAGTTCCACCCAAGTCGGTAGGTGCATCTTATCGAGCACTAATGAATATAATTGTAATTGTTCAAGTTCATCTCCGCCTTCTTCACAGTTCTTGAAACAAGCTGTGGGACCCTTTGAGAGAGGTTGTCGTGGCCAGTTTCCCGTTAAATCTCAGCTGCATTGTCTGTACAACAGCACGAACTCTCCATTCCTGCGACTGGCTCCTCTCAAAATGGAGCTGGTGGGCCTAGATCCCTACATGGTGCTCTATCACGATGTCATCTCACCCAGCGAGATCCTCGAGCTTCAGAGCCTGGCTGTGCCAAGTCTGAAGCGTGCCACAGTCTTCCAGCATGCAACAGGTCGCAATAGTGTGGTCAAAACGAGAACCTCAAAGGTTACCTGGCTGCCGGACACCTTTAATGAGTTAACAGCTCGTCTCAATAAAAGGATCTCGGATATGACGGGCTTCGATCTCTACGGCTCCGAGATGTTGCAGGTCATGAACTACGGCCTTGGCGGACACTACGACAAGCACTATGACTTCTTCAATTCCTCAACAGTGAGTTTTAAAATACCAAATCAACAATTGCAACTCTAAATCTTAACTTCCCCCAAGGCCACGGATTTAACAAAACTCAACGGCGATCGAATTGCAACCGTTCTCTTCTACGTAAGTCAGCTATAAATATATTATTATTATTTATCACTATGTTATTTATATATATTTGTAGCTATCGGACGTGGAACAGGGGGGTGCTACGGTCTTTCCCAACATTGAGAGGGCGGTTTTCCCTAAAAAAGGGGCTGCCATTATCTGGTACAACTTGAAGCACGATGGTGAGGGAGACACTCGAACTTTGCACGCTGCCTGTCCCGTTCTTGTGGGTTCCAAATGGGGTAACTATCATATTATACCATATGATTGTTCCTATTATTATTATCATATTATTTTTAGTCTGCAATAAGTGGATTCGTGAGCGTCAACAGGTGTTCAGAAGACCGTGTCTTAAGGTCTGACAACTCTCAAATATTATTCTCGAAACTGAGCAGCCCAAAATAATATGTAAATATATATATTGTATATATACTCAGAGGCAATTTGAAGAACTTAATAGATATAAAATAATGATTCCAATATTTACCACATGAATAAATGCATTTATGTCTTTTATTATATCAAGTTAGATCAGGGAATGTTTGGTATGCTTTATATGTTCATTGAATTCTTAGATCGACTTATCAAAGATTTCTATTTCCATTTATTTGGCGGATAAACCGAATATCTTTTGATAATAATAATAATAAATTAAACAAATAAACAGTTTTTGAAGTGATATTCAAGTAATCACCATGTATTTAAAGATAATATATAAAAAGCATTATTCATAATATTTGTCAAGAAGCAAGAAAACAATTGCTTTATACATATATTCCATTAATTTCAGCGATGAATAAAAATGACACTTATTTGGATCTTATTAAACAAAATTACTGACTTTTCGAGCTTTCAACGAATTGCAAAATTACTTCTCACATAGTTGGCCTAGATTCAATGGATTTTTTACATTCTTAGGAAAATATCTTAAGATCTCGAACACTGAAAACTCAAAACTGGGCAACATCATGAAGGTCCACAAACAGCCATTTTTATACCTGGCAATAGCTATGCTCGTCTATATAGTCTTGGCCACAGATGAGAACAAGGAGCAAAGTCACTCGACTTCTGTGGCGGGAATGGAGAAGTTGTTGCAACTGGAGGTCAAGTTCGTTGAGGGTCTCAGTAAATATGCGATTGAATTGGAAAAGAGGCTGACTGTGGTGCGAGGGTAAGTTGATAAGTTTTCACCCAATCTACACCTCCAACTCAATGATAGTGCTCTGACTCAAATGCAAGCGGAAAGAGATAAAGCCGTGAACAAGACAGAGTTTTATCTGTCGAATCCCCTAAAAGCCTTTTCGTTGATTCGTCGGATGCATCAGGATTGGATTGATTGGAAGAATTACATGGATGAGCCCATTGGCTGGTCACAGGTGGCCTTCATGGAGAAGCACAAGGCAGAACTGCCGACCAAATCTGATCTGCAGGAGGCGTGTATTGCCATGCAACGCCTCAAGGATGACTATAATTTAAAGTTACAGGACATGGCAAGGGGGCTGCTCAACGGAAAACAGTACGAGTAAGTAATCCGGGTGGGAAATAGGAGTGTTCTCTAACCAGATCCGTTTGTAGTGCCAGCCTAAATGCTCTGGACACCTATGAACTGGGCCAATACTTCCACAAGCAGCAAAAGTATCAGTTGGCCAGGGAATGGTTTAGTGAGACCAGCAACTGGTTAGTGAATCACACACTCTCCACTCCAATTGCTGCCGATCGAGCCAACATGTTGTACATATTTGCCGGTGCTCTGGTCAAAATTAGTGAGTTTCTGACATGTTAAACAATAGAATATTAGAATTAATAGAATCTTTTTTCAGAGTATTATTCCATTGCTCGTCCTATACTCAATCTGGCAATGAAGTTGAGAAATGATAATCTCTATGATATTTTACTAAAATTAGATGCGGATATCGAAAGCTTAAGCCAGGAGGAACATTCAAGCGTACCGGAAACGGAAAAAACTCCAGACCTCTACCAAATCGGATGTCGTGGTCAATTTGAATCACTGTCGAGGCTCCATTGCCAATATAAATTTGGTCCTTCGCCATTTCTGCGTCTGGCCCCGCTTAAGAAGGAGCTCGTACTCCTCGATCCCGTCATAGTGGTCTTTTATGATGTAATGTCGCCCCGTGAGATCTACGAACTCCAAACCTATGCCCGACCGCTTCTTGAGCGATGTTCTGTGCACATAGATGGCAAGAATATTGTCCAAAAAAGCCGAACTTCGAAAGGCGTCTGGGTCAAGAAGGAAGACAGCAATATAACATTGAGAATTGCACGGCGCATCGAGGACATGACTGACTTGACATTGGAAGGCTCGAATGATTTGCAAATTCTGAACTATGGCCTGGGAGGTCATTATGTTCAACACTGGGATTACTTCAATAAGTCCAGTGTTAGTGAAACTCAACAGTTCATATATTTTTAGTTATTAATCATTTTAAACCTTTTCAGGAGAGTGAGAAGGATGATCGCATCGCCACGGTCCTTTTCTATGTGAGTAAACATGTTTATAAGAACTTTTCAGATGATAATCTGTTTTTTCTTCCACATAGTTCACTAAAGTGGATCAGGGAGGTGCTACGGTGTTTCCTAGACTTAAACAAGCCTTCAGTCCTGTACCTGGAATGGCAGTTTTCTGGTTCAATTTGCATGATGACGGAACACCCGACAACAGGACGTTGCATGCAGCGTGTCCAGTTTTATTCGGCTCCAAATGGGGTAAATTTCCTATAAAAGTAATCAACTCTATTTCCTATATATATTTTGTATTTCATCTGCAGTCATGACTCAGTGGATTCAGGAACGTCCGCAGATCTTTGCAAGACCTTGTTTAAAGCGTCATGAATTTAAAAAAAATAGAGTGTAAATTCTATTAACCATTCAATTATCCAGCAAACACTCGAAACTTCTCAATAAACATGACGATTAGTTGGAATTGACACAGACCCTTGACTGTGTTTCCCGTTATGTTGCCGTCACTTGATCCTACACATATATTTATGTATGTATATGTATGTATGTATGTTCGACCAACACGTATGCAAAATCATAGACAAACAAATTTCCGGCATAATCACTTTACACACTTAACAAAAACCAACCAGAACCTGCTCCCAACTCAGCCCAGTTAACAGAGTTCAGGGGCTTAAATGCTTTTTAAAATGCCAACATGGAAAAAATAAAGTGCTGAGTGGTTGACGGTTGACGGTTGCCTGGGTGGGATTCTATTTGGGCTCTCTGGGACGCTGCTAGGTGAAACCCAAGGCAAACCGCAGCACACAATTTTAGCATACTCTTAGGAGTATCCCCTTCGCTTGACTATCTCCCCACCCCCGCCTGTCGTCCAGCTGGCGTCTAGTGTCTGACACCGCGTACGTGATGTGCAACTTAATGTTTCAATTAGAGGTGAAGTGGCGCCCACGTTGGCTGGATTCATAGTGGCTGCTTAGCTTAGGTTATCGTTATCGCACAGACTGTAGGTGTCAGTGTGTGTGTGTGTGTGTGTGTATATATGTCTGTGTATCAGTGTCAGCATCTCTATCAGTCTGTGCACTTATCTGCTTTTAAAAGTTTTAATAATGAACTGGCGCTTACCACCGAGAAACGTGTCAGCGAATGAATCTCCAAGCTCCTCTTCCATCTCCTCCTTCAGTCTGCTGACTGGGCACTTTTGATAATTTGTTTACAATCCACTCCACGGCTCACCTTTTGTACAAGCTATTTGCATGTACGAGTACGAGTTCGAGTACGAGATCTCGTCTCCTATGTAAGTACTCCAAAGAGCTGGGATTCTGGCCAGGCCAAAAAGGGTCAACTTGAGCCGTGCAGTGCAGCGTGCATAATGCGTAGATTTAATTGAATTCCACTCAAACTAAAAACGAAATAGAAACTGAAACCGAAACTGTAAACTGCAAACTCAAATAAAACTTTAGCTTGACCACAAATGAAATTTGCCAGCTGAAACTTTGGCCAGTTTTGGCACAAAGAGCAGAAGCAGAAATGCATATCCTCCAGAAAAGATTTCTTATTAAAGTTTTGACAAAGGAGCAACCAAATGGCCTGCGGCCTCTCAACTTGCCTTTCTCCGGCAAGGAGTCGAGTGGAAAGGGGGAAAGATAAACCCTTCCCCAGAGCATTCGTGCGCAGCAAACACCTTTTAATAAAGCGACATGTCGATAAATAAAAAATTGCCAACATATGCGAAATGCCGTGCAAGTTATACAGCAGTTTGGAAATTTCAAAGAAGGCATGATAGACATTCGAATGCGCTATAAAGAGTTCTAAAAATATTCAAAATATTAAAATATACCAAATTTATTAAGTATACAAATATATAATTTTAATATAAATACATTTTATCAAATATAAACATTCAAAGCAGACAATTAAATTGTTAAATACACTTTTGATTTTGTGTTAGATATATTTGGACTTTTATTGTAATTTATAATATATTTTTTAATTTTTTTATTACAAAAAATTTAAATTATATTTATAAAAACATTTTTTATTTAAACAAAGATTTTAAGTTTTTTTTTTAAATATGTAGCGCACATTTAAAAGTCGACAACGCCGAGCCCAACTGAAGAAGAAGAAGCAACGCTTGTACCTAAAACGTATTTCATTTTGATTGTGTGCACTTTATGATGCCTCTCCTGGATGGCCAGAGAACCACACAGATGATTACATATGCGCAGACCAATAATTTTGCCCAGAAAACAGAATAAAAATCAAACAAGGTTAAGAAATGTACGTTGTAAGGCAAACGTTGATTGTGGAAATCTAGCAAAATGTTTTATGCACATCCAAAAGGGTTGCACGGCACACACACACACGCACACACATCTACTTAGATTTTGTGGTCAATGAAGGAAATATGATTTGGATTTTGTTACTTTGATTACACACATTACATGCGAAAAATGAAAAAGTAGCAGCCAAGGCGGCAGACGCTCCCAAAAGGGGCCAAAAGAGGTCAACGGTGTCGGTTGAAGTGCTGGAAGGGGCGTGTATGGGCGGGGATGGGTCCAACGTGTGTTAAATTTCAGATGGAAATGGAAGTTGAAGAGAGAGAGAGGGAGAGAGAGAGAGAGAAAGAGAGAGCGAAAGCGCACGGCCGTAAAGCATTTGATGAGCCTGTGTCCGTCGCAGGAAATTGAGTTTTTCGTGCAGCTGTACTGGCTACACTCATACAACTACAGTATATATAAGTGTGTGTGCGTGTGTCTGTGTAATGTAAATAATAGCCAGCAAAAGGCACACGAAATTTATGCACGCACTCAAGCGCACAAATTCTCTTGGCGCGTCGTCTTCGTTCTACGTTCTTCGCAGCAGCAGCAGCAGCAACAGAATCGCACTCTCAGGGTCAGTTCGAATTTATCTATCAAAGCAAAGGGTATTACCATTATTTCTTGCATTTTGTTAAAGACAGTAACCGTCAGAAAATTTCTGAAAATAAAAAATATTGAGTCTTCACTTAATTAAACAAAATCGTTTTTGTTTCTCAAATCATTTTATTTTTCATGATATTTTAAGTTCTTAAACAAATTTTATATTTTGTAAAAACCTTAGAGTACAGATCCTTAGCTCTTTTTTATAAGCAAAACCAATAAATTATCTTATTATTTGTTTCATAATCTGTAGACATAATCTGTAGCGTAGCAGTTGAAAATTATTTCACTGAAAAATACAATGATACATGACAAACTAAAAATATTCGTCACCAATTTTTTTTTTTTCAACATGAAAACTTTTTTTTATATTCAAAAAATTTAAAAATACAAACATATTGAAATGATCTTATAATCAAAATGCCTTCTCCATCAATAATTTTAAGTTCTAGATGCATTTTTTTTAAAGAGTATTTCCCAGTCGAATATTAACAAATAAGACACTCTTGAAATTTTTTTTATTTCTTTCAACAATGAAGATGCTTGAGAAAATCGATAAATGAGAATGTGAATGCGTTTCAGTTAGCTGCGAGTGTGCGCTGAGATTTAAGCTATATTTAAGTTCTTGTAGGCACACAGATTGTGAGATGTCTTTGATTGTGAGATTGTTTGATTAATACTCAAAAGACTTTGGCTGCCAAGGCACTTGGACTGTGGCTGACCTGCCTTTCAACACATTGGCCACTTACCTTGTAACTAATACTTATTTATACATCAATTGTCAATCAACAGCTGGCGACAAGTTGCAAGTTGCATGTTGCAGGTGACAGGTGGCAGGTGCCAAGGCAAATGAGATGCAGAAAACTGTTGTTTGTTGTTTGCTCGAATTTCATTTGATTAGAAACATAAATTGATTAAATGTCACTCGATGAGGCTGTAACTGCAACTCGACTGAAATCAGCTCACAATCAATTACGAAATGACAAATTTGACATGCCTGTGTCTGTGTCTGTGACTGTGTGTGTTCACTGTGATTGTGATTGAGGCAGGCGGATGCAATGTGCATAATCTGGACAGTACGTCAATGCATCCATCTACTGTCCAGCATCCGTCCGTCTGTCCATCTGTCGGTCTGTCTGGCAGTTGGAGCAGCCGAAATCAATGACAAAGTTGATTTACGTGCGGTTGGCAATTGTGTTCAAGTGAATTGAAACGATGGGCGCTTTGGGGGCGTGGCACGCTGTCCATATCGAAATGATTTGCTGGCCAAAACGACAAATGCAGCTAAACGAATTATGTCTAATGGCATTTCAGGTTGAAATGCGATTAAAATGCAATTTGAAATGCAAAACATTTTGCCAGCCGCCACATGCGGCTAGAGGTGAGTGAGACAGCTACAAACAGAGAGAGACAGAGACGGAGAGAGTGAGAAAGGGAGATGGCAACAAGGGATGCTGCCAAAGAATGGTGCAACTTTAAAGATGCCTTTTTAGCTTGTGTCTGCCCAATTGGCCAAATGCCAATATGTTGGCCAAAAAGCCAAAAAGTCGTCGCTTTAGTTAATGGTTAGCAGACGCAAAAGAAGCCATCAGCATGATTATAAACATATCGTGCATTACCTGCTGACCACTGAGAGCTAAGATGCAGATACAGATAGATGGAATAGAGAGCGAGAAATTAACATTAAATGTTTCAGAACAGTTTAAATCACGCAAGACGCATATCTAATTTATGGCAACTTGCGACAATTAAAAGTCCATTGCAACACCGGCAGCAGCAGCAGCAACAACAACAGGAACAGCAACAACAACAATTCGACAAGTGCCGTTTGCCAAGAAATGTTGCATAGTTTTTGTACCTTTGGCACCTCAAACTCTATCTGAAACTCAGCCGACAGTCGTCCGCGTTGTCAACAAAGCATAATTTATGCGTTTGCCTTTTGTCTCTGCATTTGGAGTTGGAACTGTAAGTAAGGACAACGGGAAACGGGAAGGGGAAGCGGTACTGTCGGTCTGGCCAGGGGAACAAACACATTGCTAGACAAGCGAACATGACAGCGGCTATGTTGTCGTCTGCTTTGCGGAATTTCACGTGGAAAAAAAACGTGCAGCCAGAAATGATTTTAATTAAAATCAGAGACAAAAACCAAAAAAAAAAACAGTGCAAAAGATTTCTTCAGACGACGTCGACGACGACGAGGTGAGCGTTGTTCTGGTCGATTTAGTTGCTGCATTTGTCATGATCTGTTTATTTTGATATACAGTCGAGTGATTAATTTAGCCAGCGCTACGATTTGCACTTTATTAACTTGGCCAACAGCAGCGCAACGTATGCGAATTTAATGGTTTCTCCCACTTCCCACTTTCCCCATCGATTGTCGCTTTTTATGCGCACATCACCTGTTGTCTGTTCTCCCTTCCTACTCTCTTCCTTCAGCTTCATTTGCATATCTATAGACTTGGCAACCCTCAGAGCAGATAGGTGAATGTGAAATCCCCCCTTAAAATCAAATCAAGGCAAATGCTCAAATGCCAGCTGAGTCCACGGGCACCTTACCAAAAGCAAACGCAAAGTATCTACGTGAATGTATCTGTAGCTGTAGCTCTAAGTGTCTCTGTATCTGTATCTATAGCTGTAGCTGTAGCTGTAACTGTACTGTTGCTGTGTGTAACAGCTGCACACACCTATATACAATTTGATTTTATGTTTGCACACGCAGCAACAATTTCATTGTTTGCAAAATAATTGCAATCTCCACAGCAGCTGCGACCTTAGGCTGCGAATTCAGCGAGGGTTTGAGGCCAAGATACAGTGCTAACTCGCAGTAGTCAAAAAAGGCAAGGCAGGCTTCACTGTCAGCTATGTGTATTAGTCACACACTAACTGGAGCACTCCGCAGTCGGGCAAATTGGTCAAAAAGCCAAACAATTAACGCGGAAACAATAGGCCCTCAATGTCGGTTGTCGGTTGATGTTGTTCTTGTTGTTGTTGTTGTGTGTTGTGTGTTGTGTGTTGATGGCGCTAAAAATGGATTATTGAAATGGGCATAAATTTCCAGTTGCCTTTCTATTTTCCACATTTTTCTACTCCTTTTTCACATTTTTGTTGGCGCTTACAAACAAACAACAGCAACTCGCATATGGCCAGAAAAACATGGGCCCAATCGCTGGCCACTCGCCACTCTCTATAGACATCAATATGTGGCAGTATTTGTATTGGTTGTGTGTGCGTATGTGCGGCGATTTCACACACCGGAAGTTCAGTCCATTTAATGCACGAATTTCGCGCCATTTTGGGCTGGTCAACTGTGTCAGAGTCAGAGCCCTGTCTCGATCTCCGCTGTACTCCAACATTTTTCGCAGCTAAGTGCCGCATATTCGAACACATTGATATTTACAGTAACTGCGAGCAAAAAAGGTACACCGCAATTGATTTTTGGCCACACACAAAAAATATATAGAGAAACTCTTACAAAATGAAGCTTGAAGCGTTTCCGGTTTGAGGCCTGCACTATAAATAAAACCAACTGAAGTGCGAGTGACAGTAGAGAATATCCGTAAAATACATTGGAATCTGTTTTACATCATATTCTAAAGCTTAATATACCCTGTAACATTTAATCAACTCCTTATGTCAAAATTAAAAGAAAGCAACATTTTAAAATTTAAGACATTTAATTTTTTTGTAAGAAAAAACCCAAAATAAACAAAATTAAACTGAAAAATTTTATAACTTTGCCAAATCTCACATATTCTCAATATAATTTTATTATTTTAAAAAATTTTAATCTCAAATTTTAAATTAAGCAATTGAATAAGAAATTATATCCTTTAAAATAACTTTTGTAAAATAATTTCCCGTTGTTTAATATACACTGCAATCTTATGCGATTACATCAAAAAACAGAAAACTTTAACGCTGATTTTAATTTTTACTCAATTAAAGCAGCTTCTCATCATTTTCATTCATGTAAAGTTTCTGGTGATTCATCCTGTAATCCTTTTGGAAAACCTCTTGCCGTTGTAGCCACCTTAACAATTAAGCGTAATTTGAATAATCAAAAGCCAACAAACAGCAAACAACACAAGAAACTGGCAAATTCCAAGTTGCCGCCAAGCGTCCAATAAAAACTTTGCCAGCCATCGAACCTGACAATAAATTTCAATGGGGCAGCAACAAAAACAAACGCAACTAAGTAATGAAAGTAAGTCCACAACTGAATGGGCTGAGAAGCGCAGAGAAGGGCGGGAGAAACTTAATTGAAATAATTTTGGCAAGCACACCGTGGCAAGGTTGTGTACTATAGTATATGGAAATGGAAATGGAGTTGATTCTTGGGCAAAGTTTTACTACAAGTGGCGCAATCAAAGTGCAAATATTTATAGGTAAGAAGCAGGAAGGGATTTAAGCTTGTTACCTTCGATAAGGCTTATAATCATTTTGGTACAAAATAATCAAAAAAGTAATGGCAAAATAGTTTTGAAATTATCATAATCTTAAATTGAAAGAATCTATAAATTAATTAATGTTAAAGTAGTAATAGTATGATTCAGCCAGCTATATATATTTATATTTCTAGATTATACACCTTTAAATAAAGTCAGGTTAGGGTATACATTAATGTGAAAATTAATAAATTTCGCAGTGAGTTGCTTTCAATTGTGTTCAGATAAAATAAGAAATTTAAAGCTCCTTGTTAGCTCACGTGTCCTCGTTCTCAATTGAAAACTTTTGTAAATAAAGCTAAGAAGCCGTTGGCTGTTTGTGAGCTAACTTTTGATATAAACGCTCTTTTGGTTGTGTATGCTAGAGTGTGAGTGTGTGTGTATGAATATACATGTGTGTGTGTGTGTAGACACGCAATTGCAACACACCTAAGGAAGGAGTTGAAACGCGTTGAAGTGCGCCGTGTGTTCTAATGAATAGCCTCAAGCACTTTACCAAGTATCTCAATCTGTTCCTGTACACGTATCTCTGTCTGTGTGTGTTTCTTAAATGTATCTCTATCTTCAGATGCATCGTTGCTATATCTGTAACTATATATATTTTAAGCCGAAGCTTCAGATATCTGTATCTAAAGAAATTTCTATTAAATTTAATTTATCTGCAATCGTTTTTATATTTTTTATCCTAATTTGTTTCTGTCTGTATCTATTCCTTTATCAACTACTAACGTATTTAATTCGACCATAATTCTCTAATTGTATCTCATATCTGTATCTTTTTCAGCACTTGAATCTTTTAGTTTATATCAGATATATCTATTTCCATAGCTGTCTCTGTACCTTTATCTCTTTCGTTATACTCATTAGAATTCATTAAAAATGTTCACAAGGCACCACCAGCACCACTAGCACCACTGGATACCACAGTCGGTGGCAGCAGCGAGATAAATAAATAACCAACACCTGTTTGCCTTATGCAACTTTGTTGTTTGCGGCATTGTCTGGCTTATATCATATTCCTGGCCATTGTCCGCTCTGTTTGTGGCCAGGACTACGTGAGATAACTGCAGCGGATGTTTCTATTAGCCAACACAAAGCAGGACAGGCCAGGACAGAAGAGAATAGAAAGAGGCCCGGAGGCGGCAAACATTCGCGTTATTTATGCGTCGCGATGCGATGTCTAATTTATGTCGCAGCTTTGCCAGCAATTTGCAATTTGTGGCTGCGATACTATAACAATTATGAGCAGCTAACGGATGCTCTACATTATGCTAATAACTAAACAGCGAGGGCTGGAATTAAAGACAGACTCATTTCGACTAACATGGCTTATTTAACTTAAACGCAAGTTAAACAAGGCAACAAAATACACAACGAGATACATTTGCCTCATGTTGAAAGTCGTCGGCAAAGTAAACGATTAAAATATGCACAACACGAGTAAACATATTTTGGAAGAAGTAAATATCCTTAAGGAGCTAGCTACCAAAAATTCAGGAGCGCATGAAATGTATTTAAAATATGCCAAGTGGCAGACGCCAGATCTGAGACTGAGAAGGAGTCGGAGACTGAGACTGAGACCGGAGACTGAGTCTGGACTCGAAGCTGTAACTGCTGCACGTAGCTTTGGCGACGACAGCAACAGCCAAAGGCAAGGACGAAGACGAAGATGGAGAGCAAGTCAAAGACGAAGATGGAGACGATGCACGTGGGCACAAAAGGCGCAAGGTAAATAAATATTGTAGCTGAAAATGCGTTCGAGACGACGAGAGAGCACGAAGATGCCCGGGCAACTTGAAAGGCAACGGTGTGTGCCACGCCCCCTCCAACCACCTCCGCCCCTCCGCCCCTCATGCGCACACTCAAGCTAAGATACTTACAAGGATTAAAGAGTCACTCAAGTTAAATGCATTGAAAATGAAGTAAAAGAAGCGTAAAAATGTTCTGCACACTGACGAAAGTTGTTCAAGTGCTCGCTGAATGGAACAAGGTGGAGTGAGGGAGTAAAAAGAAGAAGGAGACAGGAGTAAAAATACTGTAGATACGCAGTGTAGGTGTATAGTGAGTGTGTTTGTTAGCTTTGCCTCTCTGTTACTTTTAATTTTACTCACAGTTTATTTAATTTTGTGCTTTTTATTCCGCGAACGTCTTTCGTCTTTTTACTTCTTTCTGCTTCTTCTGGGTTTCTTGGGCTCCATATAAAGTGGCAGTTGTTGATTTAGCGGTATTTAAATTGAAGCAACTTAGTTGGATTAAGCTCAAGCTGCTTGAGGTTTGCCATGATTGAGGCGCCTCACTCACTCACTTATTTTAATGCCTGAGAATAATGTCTTCCTGTTTTCCATGAATGCGAAAAATTAACTCTTTAATTGTGAATGGATTGTAAGGTATTCTTTCAGTGAAAGAAATAAAATAATTAATTAAAATTAATAATAAATACATAATTTAATTTTGATATTATAATAACTAGCTTGGAATTTATTTTATTATATCTTATTATCATAAACATAACATCATCCATCTGTTCTCTAAAAATGGCTGTAAATTCTCTTTTAAAATTTAAAATATTCTTAAATTAAACAACTTATTTTCTTTTCAAAAATATTTCCTGTAAAGCACTTTTAAAGCATTCTCAGAGACAGTCGAAGTCGAAATAAATTTCACTTGTTGATTAATAAAGATAAGGTCAAATGAAATTTAAGACCTATTGATGGGGTCATATACATACCAAACTCCATACGCGTTTTTAACCATTTATAGCGTTTCCCTTTTGGCCCTCAAGTAGGCGCAATTAAATATCTCTCATTCCTATTGCCAATGCCATTGTCATGTCTGTTGTTGCAGTTGTTGTTGTTATTGCAGTTGTTTTTGATAAAAGATTGCACAGTGTTTACACACACAGTGTCGAGTCGCCCGCCCCCTGCCACGCCCACCCCCGCCCCCAAATGGCGTTGCAACATTTTCGCAGTGTGTAATGCAAATTGCGGCCGATGCGGTAATTGCCGCTCATTATGGTCAGGCAAATGTGTCGGACTCGAACCGGGAATGGTAACTGGCAATGCCAATGCCAATGCCAGGACCTGGCTGATAAGACAAATGCACGGCGATGTTGTGCCCCCCTCCACAGTCGATAGCCACGCCCACATTGAGCACTTTACCAGCCCTTTTAATGCAATTTTTACGTCGCCCACAGAAACGAGTTCCCAATTGCAATGCGAGTTCCAGTTCGAGTTCGAGTTCCACTTTGAGTTGCAGCCACAAACAGCGCCATATTGAGGATAACTGGGAGGGGGTGGGGTGTGGTAAGGGGAGGGGGAAACGAGACCCGCGCCATCACATAAGTCACTTTAATGGGCTTTCAATGAGGTGTGCCGAAAAAGGGGGCGAAAAACTCTGCTGAATATTACACACAACATTACGCAAATGCATTAATGGCATTTTAATGTTGAGGTATTTTGCTGGCCAGCATCGAGTCCTGGACGCAGGTAAAGGACAGCAACAGAACCAGGACAGAACCAGTACAGGACCAGGAACAGGGAACTCATGTTTTGCTCGGCATTTCAACTATGCAAATTAAAAGCCAAAAACTATAAAAAACTTTAAATTACGAAAAACAGTTGACAAAACTTTAAGCCAAAAGCCACAGCCGAGAATCAGAGAGAGAGAGAGAGAGAAAGTCGGGGACAAAGTCTCCCACAAAAGCCACCGCCGATAACAAAAAGGTAGCTGAAATGTGGCGACAAGTCAACGTGGCATTGGGGACTTGACAGTGGGTCCAATGTCAATGCTGACACCACATTCAGACTCCTCTCTCTCTCTCTCTCTCTCTCTCTACCCTGAGCACATACATCTGAGCTCGTAAGTGAATTTTCACACAAAATTCAAAGTGAAAATGATAAATTATTTTCGGCGCTCACATTCAAAAGGGGAAAACCAAAAGGCAACGCCGCAAGAATTTTGCTTGGCAAGCTCAAAGTTAAGAAAGCAGCTGGACACATTTATGGCATGAGTGTAAGGAATACAACGAATAGTAGTTTCTATATATGTACGAAATGTCTCTCGAGTGAAAGTACAAAATTTTAAATCGTTTTTCGTGAGATTTATTGTGGCTCTGGTTAACCGCGTGGATCTCTGTCTTTTTGCCCCGCTCTCTCTCTCTCTGAAACCCTCATCAACCTTGGCCAAATTTATGCGACTGCGTTAGTCATCTCGAAGGCATTTCAGCAATTTACCATTCACCATCTAAAATTTACAATTTACACCTCAAAAATATTTATGTCGCCACCCCGAGAACAACTCAAACATACATACATAAGTTTAAAGTCCTCGCATCAAACTTAATTTGCTGGAAAATTTTTGGCAATTAAACAAATAATCCTACTGGGCGAGCACATATGGCCGGACATTGGAATTAATTTGGACTGGATGGCAACCACGTTATGAACTTTGACACCTCGTGCAACAACTTTGCGGTTGACAATGAGTCCGACTCAATAGACCTTTTGGCCAAAACACACACACACACCCCCACACACATACACACCTATCATCAGTCGGATGGTTTTATTTTTTTTCCTTTCACATTTAATGAGCCCAGACCGACGTTGGCATCAACATTATTATTTCAAATAAAAGCGCATTATGCTGGATTATCAACTGGACAAAAAAATGCCAAAGACCAACAACAAAAAGCCGAAAAAAGGTGGAAAATGCGAAAACTTAATTTCCAGCTGGTATGCCATGTATGCCGCATTTCGGACACACAGCATTCAGGACACCGGATACTTGACCATCATCCCCACACACTCGCACACACACTCACACACACTCACACACATACATCCAGCTCAAGGGTTGCTTAATGAATGTGCGTCCTTTGGACCAGGACCAGGAGAACCCAAAGAGAAGGACATGTCCCTGACCGTCGCCTTGCAATTAAATGTGAAATGTTGAAAATAATTTGCATTACGTATGCGCCCCGTCTAACGGCTTATCTCATGCAATTAAGGTAGTTTCGAAAAGTGTACGGTTTATTTGCTGGCATTTTGCATACATTTTTGGGAAATTTAATTAGTGCAAGGATTTAATTATGTCATTCCCCCCTCACAAAAACCCCTTGAGTGGACACTCGACAACAAGTAGCAGGAGAAAAAGAAGTAAAGTTCCATTTTATGCATACTGTCAAGTGTCTGAAGTGCCTGTCAATTGTTCAATGAGTCGTGCATTTTTATTTGCATTCACTGTCAATTTGTTGCATTCGTGGCAGCTTTATTACACAGACTCACTGTACGAATATTTTTTTTGGTGAGATACAAAGGACTAAAGGCAGCTGCAGTCAATTTACCTGCATTGTCCTGCATTCAGAATTTTTTCATATTTTTACACTTGAGATTTTTACTGAGAATGAGAGGCGCGTGGTTTTTGGGTTTTGTGTTATTTTAAATGCAAAATGCGGCGCTGACAATAAGCGGAAATGAATTATGTTGGAGGGCTCAATGGAGCCCTGCTTGGGGGTGATGGGAGATACGAAGCCCCTTCCAGTTCCTGCTACTGTGCCTACTCCTGTTCCTGTCCTGCCTGATGCAGTTGGTCGACCCACCGCTGAGGTGACACTCCCAGTGCCGTTTCCCCCCCAATTCCCCCTCCATTTTGCACATTTCGTGCATTGTGCGAGTGCATTTCGCGCTCACTTTATTGTTGCTGGCTACGCAGCAGACAAATAAATCAATGACAGCGCGACTTTATTGTTTTGGTCACAAAAATATTGCTTTTATATTATTAAATAGCTGCGAAACTGGCACTCCTCTTGGCCTACAATGGAACGGGCCTATGACGGTGCCCGCTCGATCGTGCGCCCCTGATAAATAATAAAATACCTATAGGGAATGCCTGCCAACAACCACAGCCAGGAGCAGGAGCTGGAGCAGGAGCTGTAACTGTAGACTGGGCCTGTTGATAGGCAGCCATCCAGCCACATTCAGCGGCTTATATATTAAATGGCCTGTGGTCTCTATTGACAAATTTTTGAATGATGCATTGCCAGTTGCGGTGAAAACGCAATAAAAACGCATTAATTGTTGTTCGGCTCAGGGCTCAGATTGGCCACTGAGCCTGAAAAAGTTGTGAAATGTTTTGATTTTCATAAATAAATAAAACAAACATTTATAAAAATGATAAATCATTATAAAATCATTGAATATTGATAAAAATAATTTTAGTAAATTATTAAAGAAACGCATATAAAATACTTATATTTATTTTATTGATATAGAATGTAAAGTGTAAGAATGTAAATAGGTTTAACACTCTTAAGGCTGACCAATACTTACTACTTACAATTTAAAGCTAAAATAATAGTTAAAAATTGTGTTACAACATAAAATAAAAAACAAAATTGATCAAAAAAATAAATAAAAATAATTGGGTAGTAATAATATTAACAAAAATGTAAATAATGAAAGCATCTTTTCATTTTACCTATTAATAATTTCATTTATAATTTAAATTTAAATTTCATAACTAATCTTCAAGTTACTTAACTTTCTATGTAAATGTGTGCGGCCTAACAGAAATATTTATTTGAGTTCAAGTCAATTCAATGACTGAAAAGTTAAGTTCATTTTCCGAGACACTTTCACTTGCCGTCCTGCAGCGGAAACGGAAACATCTGCAGAAGGCCAAGCACAACTCACAACTCACAACTTCCAAATGCCAAGTAAGGCGAGGGGACCAACAAGTTTATGGCTAAAACAAACTCGAGAACTCGAAACTAAAACTCAATTTTTGCACAACAATGCGTCCATAATTACTGCAGAGGGTTAAGAGACAAGACAAACCGAAAATCGAATCAAAGCCAAAAACTTTAAGTCTTCGGACTAAGTCGAGCAGCAGCAGCTGCAACTAAACAGAGGTGGCCCAAACCATGGGACAATTGGCGGACACGGGCTCATTCAATCGTCAGTTCCAGCAATTACACGCATTTTGCGCAATTTAAACCAAATGCTAACGACAGCTAACAACCAGCCGGGCAACCGACAACCAACAACCAACAACCGAATACCGACAAGCAACAACCTACAAGCAACAACAACAACAACAGGCGACAACCTTTGCTGCACCTTCGACCAGCTGGAGCAAAAACCAGTTTAATAGGTGAGGGGGGTGCTGGGTTGGTGGATGGGTGGGTCAACAGGCTGGCAGGAGCAGCCATCCAGGCGTTTGATGAACAAAAAGTAGCATACTGTAAATCAAAAAGTAACTTGCCGTACGGATGTCATTCGTTGCAGATCGTTCGAGCGCAAAATTTAACAATGACACAAACACAAACTTTGGCAACGCCAACAAAAGCAACAATAGCAACAACGACAACAACAATTGATTCTAAAAGCTGCGTAGGACATGATGACGCACGCAGCATCCATTTCCAGTCAGTGGCACACACACACACACACAAGAGATAATACCTTACACACACCTACAACATGCGATTACACACACACAGTGAGTTGACTTTGCCTTTAGCTTTGGCTTTGGCTTTGGCTTTGGCTTTGGCATAGGGGCTAAAGTTGCTCATGCAGAAGCTGTCATGTCCAGCACTCAAATTTCTAATGCTGGCCTAAAAGGGGTGTATGTGTGTGCGTGTGTGTGTGTGTGTACGGGCAACACTTAAAAGTCACACGGGCGTGGCAAGTTAAATGAAATGCACATTGATGTGGCCGGCAATTGTCTGTCTTTCAGTCTGTCTGCCTGTCTTTCTGTCCTTGGTTGCCACTTTCTGCTGCTGCTGCAACTGACAGTCTGCCAAAGGGGGTTAAAGGGGAAATTGCGCCTGTTACAGTCATTCAGTCAGGTAACTGTAACTGCCATTGACGGCAAGTGAGATAAATGCAAGGCAACTGGGAAATGAGCAACCTGTGGCAACAACTCGAGAGCAGCTGTCGCCTCAAGCATTGAGAAAGACACTCCTGCCACAAACAAGCAACTCTAACAAAAACTTCAATCAATAAGCGTAACGACAACAATGGCAGCCAAAAGATACAATAAACAAGCGGGCAATGCAAAAACAAGTAAAACGAATTTTGAATGCCCTAAATTTGAATGCATGGTGAGATTTCTTAAGAATTTTCACGTAAAAATTACACATAATTATTTTATGATGAATAAACAGGCACACACACAAATTAAAATGGTCGAAAAATGTTAAAATTCGACCATTTAATTTTGTCAACATAATTCGAAACTTAATTTTCAATTTATTTTAATTAATTATTTCCAAACACATTTTAGAAAAGAAATGTTAAAAAACAACGAAATAAATTTGAATAAACAATTAAATCATACGAATACAGTAAGTTGGAAATTTTGTAGTTAAATTTTGTATACCCCTACAAGGAAAATTTTTGGCGATTTTATGATAGACAACTTTAAAAAATATTTGATATTATCATATAATATTGTTTATTTAAAAAGCAAATACTTAAATAATGTCTATTCTGTCCAGTTGCACACTCTAACTTTTATACCCTATTCCGATAGTGTAACATAAAATGCTGCAACTCTTTTGGCGCACAATTTCAATAAATTTCGCCGCCTGTTGACAAGCCGCAAAGTATGCTTTAAAAATGGCTTAGCGAATGTGTGACTGTGTGTATTTATTTGTATGTGTGAGTGTGTGTGTTCGTGTGTTATGGCAGACAACGAGGAGCGACAGGGCAAACGCGATTTTTATCGCAATTCAATAGAGTTTCCGTTACATTACGCCGAGGTTTTGTCTTGTTGCGGAACTAAAAGCGCCACATTTGTATCCGTTCGACGTGTCAACGTGTATTGCTTCCGTTTGTTGTTCCTCCTTCCTCTTTGTGTGTTGTTTGTTATTGGTTTCTGCCGTGCTGCAAGCTGTGCACCTTGGCCAGAAACCAGACGACATTCCAGATGGCGGCAGAGAAACAGAGACTGAGAAAGAGAAAGAGACAGAGAAAAAGAGACAGCGAGGCCAAAGCGTTATTGAAATTTTATGTTGTCTGCGATTTGGGGCTGGATTTGCGTTTAGCAGCTGATTTATGGCCTATGTTCTTCTGAAGAGAGTTAACTTTAAGAAGCTTTGCTGCACTTTAAGAAGCTTTGATAAACTTAGTTCTTTAAAATGTCAAATTTGATGATGTTTTCTGAAGTGAATTACTTTATTTTTGAAACTGCAATGTTCAATGTTTGTTGAGGAGCGTTAATGACTGGTAAAGAAAGAGCTTTAAGGAGCTTTTATGCACCTTAAGAAGTTGTTTTAAGCTCTCATTTGAATTGATTTTAAATAAAATATTGCTAGAAAGTTTATTGTAAGAACATTTTCCATTTAAGAAGTTTATCCAAACAATTTATGCTAATAAGTGGCAGCTTTAATGTGATTTTTCCTTTACGAGAACAGCTTAATTGGCTTTAAGAAGCTTTTCGCTCTTTTAGAAACCTTCAGCTTAAATAAATCGTATGCCAACTAATTATGAACTGCTGGCAACCACAAATAAAATGTTAATTTGCCATTGTGCCACCCCTTTTTTGAGAGGGAGGAGGAAGCAACGTCAAAGGGTTGGTTTATCTTTGGCCTGGCATTAAAAACTTTTCACTGGTTTTATTTTTCTTTGAGCTCAGAAATTGAATTAACGTGCGCGCTCTGTTGAAATGTCAATTTAAGAGGTTTGGGGGGTTTGAGAAAGGGAAAAATGAAGTTACCTTGAGACAGCTCATTAGAATTCTGTTTTGACTTGAGAAAGTTGTTTCCGTTTGTTTACCTTGAAATTAAAAATGCAAAAATGCTCAAGGCAACAGATTCTTAGACCAGACAAAATAAGAAGCTGCTCCTATATTTTTTGGAAAATGCAATGTGAAGTGTCTTCAATGTAGTTGAATTATTTATGGCACTTGCCACAAAGTGAGAACAGCGAGCAAAGACAGAAACCGTAACAGAAACAGATTACAGGATTAAATTATTGTAACAAGCGCATTACGTAACTACTTTGCATAATTTACCACACGAAAAGAGGCAGACAAGGCAACAAAGGAGGCCGCAAAAATGAAAAACATTCATCTTGGCCCTAAGTCGGGCCTCGACAGCGACAGCGGCAGGATCAGGAGATGCTGCTCCCAAGGCGACAGGGCAAACATACTTGCCATAGGTAAGTAAATCTTAAGAGAATCGGCCTCCAAGTAGGTGACAGTGGCAGTGACTGTGACAGTGACAGTGACTGCGAAGAGGTCGTCCCACAGGGCGTATGCGCAACATTTTTGTTTACAACAATTTGTCACTGTTGGTAAGCGGTAAGCGAATGCATCCCATCTCCACTCGGCTCAACTCAACTCAACTCGACTCGGTTGTCTAATTTGCATTTTAATTTAATTTTTTCCATACCGCGAAATGTCAACAAAATGCCGCAGACGATGCTGCCGAGTCACTTGCAGACGTTGCCAGCTTCTTGGCCCAGAAGCTCATCGGGGCCAAAAGGGCTGGCAGGTCTACTACCTTCTACCTTCGCTTGTCTTGGCTTGTCTTGTCTCTTGGCTTGTCTTGTGTTTTGTTTGTTTGTCTACAGTTTTTCTTGGCGCACTTTTAATTGAGTCTTGCATATGCATGAGCAACAACAGCGGCAACTCAATTAAAGTGATTGCCGCCCTGAACTTCAACTTCGAATTCAACTCTCAATTTAAGTTTAATTCTTGGCCTCAACTTTGAAGCGACAGCGAAAATCAATGCGATTGTGAATCCGAATGCGAGTCGTAAAAGTTTCATCGATTTCCTGACCATAAAATGACGATATTGTCTGCCGCATAAAATTATGATAGCCGGCAGCAAGAATAAGAACTAAACAGCTGCTTAGCGAGTCTGCTCGACAGGCAGATACCCAGCATGAGCGTATCTAAATGAAGTTGGCATGCATTTTAATAAAAACGTATGCTTTGAAATAAAAAAATAAATAATAAGAAATAAATTAATATATAAAAATTATATACATGGGAAAGAATGACAGAAATGAATGAGAGGGATAGAAATAAATACAATAATACAATATAATAAAAACTCATTCAAGAGTATGATAGACAGATAAACAAGGTGACTGCTAAAAATGTTAAGTCTTGCTGTCAACGAATAAATCCCTACCAGAATCCGAAACATCTTAAACTATTGCTTACTTACTTAAGCATAATTTTATAATACCCAATTACCTATTCTATACTTACAGAGTATGCTGGCAACAATATCTTTGAATTGTCATAAAATGGAATGCGGTAGACAAAAAGAAATGCGGCGACCTTTAAGCAAATACAAAAAACGAATTTATGACGACAACTTGTTGTGTTGAGGTCTCCCAATCCACCGCCCTCGACTCCCACTTGAGCTCATCTTCCTGCAGCTGTAATAACACGAAGTATGATACATCTTGCATAACAGAGAGTCACGGGAGATGGAATGGTAGAGGAAGTCAGCTGTCTGGCAGGCCATGACTGAGCATTTGCCTCTGCCATTTGGCTCGTTGTAAATTCTAAAAACTGTCAGGCTAACCAATCGTGCAACCGTTATTACCTGTTAGCTGCTCGCCTCACTGCACCCCAGAGGTGGCTCCTTGGTCGTTGGCCATTTGGTCGTACGTGCCGCCGGATTGCGGTTGCAATGGACGCAGCTTCCGTTTAGCGAGCGCTGCGACGTCACGGCTCATAATTCCCGTGAATTTATGAACTGTAACCAGAGCGTCTAGCCTGACAATGAGCAGCTACAGCTACAGCTACAGCAGACAGTCAATGGTAATGGCCGGTGCTTTACAGGTTGGCCAGATGGAAATGTTGAGCTTAAAAAATGAAGAATTTTAGTAGTTTTCAATGGGAAAGATGGCAGCCGAATTGTGAGAGGTAATTGCTTTTTAATAATATTTAAATTTAGCTTTTGTGTAACACTATCAACTTATCAAAAACTTCAAAACTTGTTTTATTTTTCAAAAACTTCAATCATTCATAACTTTGTCCAAACCAAACTGATATCTTTGCAAAATGTCTTTTTGTCATTGTCAATTTTATCATAATAAATTGTATTTTGTTTGATTCTGCATCAAAATTTTATTCGTTTGGAAATTTAATTAAATAAACTACATATTATATGAAACAACTCTAAATGTTCGATTGAATATGGTGAATGAGATTTTCTCAAATGCACGCCAAATTGCACACGTTAAACTTTTCAGGGTTCCCAAGTCCGTCAATTATCTCTTGTACATTTGTATCAGTATCATTCAAAGTAGAAATTTAATCAGAGCCTTTAACGATTTCAAAGCAGAAACAATGCTAAGTCTGCATACCTGAGGAGTCTATTATATTCGACAGCATTCTTAAGGATACCTTTAGATTAAGGAGCTCACGTACTCTGATTGAGTTGAGTGTTTCTCGTACAACAATACCTTCATCCTTGCAACTCACGCAACTAATTTGAAGACAACGCGATGAGATAAATACCTTTTGTGGCCACACCACCTGACTAACTGACAGAGGGGAAGTCCCGAGGTGGGGATGGGCAGGGGAGGGGAAGGGGCAGGTTGTTACTAAAACTGGTTGTTATCAAGGCACTTGGCACGCTCCCGAATTGCCACTTGAAACAAATTGCCAAGGCGCAAAACTTTCTCGACTTTGGCACGCAACGAGGGCCAAAAAGACTTAACGACAATGGCGCTCAGCGTTTATTACCTGACATCCTGCAACCCCCTCCACCTTCCCCTCCCTCTTCCCCTTGTCGCTTATCTCGAGTTGTTAATGTATTAATTTGAATTTTTTATGCGTTGCCCTCAGCGCAAATATGTTTGACATGCCAAATTTAGTGGAAAATTGTCGCATGTCATTGGACAAATATGCAAGTGAAATGCTACGTGACTTCATTGCCAAAACACAAATAAACGACTCGAAACTCAAACTGAAAGATTTCCAGGGGTTTTTTGGGTGGACAATGCGACAAATTGGCCAATGTCAATCCCCTGTCCCTTTCGTTGTGGCCTCTCAGGCTCAATCCCATTTCGTACACCGTTGCGCATTTTCCATTTGTTTGCCTTCCATTTTTCTTGCAAGTCTCTGCCAAATTTTAAAAAACAAATCACACCTACAAGAACAGAACAAATTTCCGACATATTCGTTCTCGTATTCGTATTCGGAGTCCTTGTCGTCCATTTTGGGTCGGAAGTGCACACAAGTTGCTTCGTCTCGCAGGACGAAGGACGACAAGACGCAGGCTTGCCGGTAATGGAGTGGACTTTATTTGTGTTGTACCCGCCACTGCCACATGCCGCATGCCGCATGTTGCATGTGCAAAAAGGTAGCTCGTGGCATGCTTGAGCAACTTTCCATTTATCAACCCGGAACTTGCCCCATGTGCCAAGCATTTTAAATTCAAAATTTTCGTACTCGTACTCATAGTAGGCTTAGCATTTAACTTTAGCAACTTTATCACTGTTGTTTCGTAATTGTAATTGTTAACGTTAACTGTTGCCTGAGAAAAATAAAAATAAATAAATTTCTTAAATATTTCAAGTAATTTCGCAGTTGAATTGGCAAATAAATTAACTCAGTTATGGATTTAATGCTGCAATTGTCGGAGCAAGTGCAGGAGCAATGGTCGAATGTGCAGCAGGAGGAGGGCGGAGGCGGAGGGGGCGTGCCCTTTCGCTCAGTGTATACCATCAACGGGAATCCTATACTGCCGCCCTTGGTAAGCTTTAAAGAGAGTAATTATAATTTAAATTAAATATATTTTCATATGACAGATGACACCTGAACGACGTCTGGAGATGCAACAGCTTCGTGAAGCCGCCATGGCCATTGAAAAGCGACACACTAACTATAAGCACAAGAATCACAGGCGTTGGCTGAACAGTGACTGCTGTCAGTTGGTGGACGCCAGTACCAGCACGGATCTTCAACTGCCGCAGCAGCCACTGATCGTCGCTGGCCGCCTGAAGCAGCAGCTGCAATTCTCGGAGACGCTGATCTACGACAACAATCGCAATGCAATCATTAAATTAGTTAAACGAGATCAGATCAAATTAATGCAGCTGCTGCTTGAGGAATTGCCAGAGATCAGGCCCCAAATTGCTGTGATTCAAGAAGTTGCTCCCAAGTTTGCAATGGCATCAATCAGCTCACTGAAAGAGGAAACAAAGACTGAGAATCAGATTAAGAATACCGAAAAGACAACTGAAACATCACCCAGGGTACCAACAATTGTCAAGGACAGAGCTCTTAGGGATCTCATGGGTGTGGCCAGAAAACTGAAAGAGAACATAATCAACACAGAGCGGGAGTTGCGACGTTCCTCCACAAGTCCTTATCTACCCTCGAAGACCGAGAAGGACATCGTCCCGTCCTATTGCCACACGAATCGACTGCATCCGCAATTGTGGAAACGCTATCACTCCTATCCCTTTGGCACCCACTGTAAGCCGTCGGATTGTGCTGCATCCACTTCACCCACTTCACCCACATCCATGGACATTCACATTCCAATGGTAGCACCACCGCCCACACCAATAAACACCCCGATCACCAAAATTCAAGTCAGAAATCGCATGGCGCCAGAGGATCAACAGACTCCAGTCGAAAGCAAGCTAAAGTCGAAGCTGTGGAACTTATCCCAACAGAAGTTGGTCACCAACAAGGGCAACACGACGAGCAAGAAGACGCCACGCGCCTCCAGCTCGGTCAGCTATGCGGCACATGCCACATCCCATGCCAAGGTCGAGGGCGGCAGCAGCGACGGCAGCACTCGAATCAGCAGCACTCAACGCCGCCTCAGCTACGATCCACGTGCCACACTCAAGAAGAAAGCTGCCACAGTCAGTACAGTCAGCACATCAAACACTGTCATGTCCAGTCCAGCAACTCCAGTTCAACCTGTTTCTTCACCTGGCGGCAACACGGAACTGATGAAGCGCAAGATGCTCGAGGAAATGGAGCAGCAGCAGCGTCATCGCTTCCATCAGTTGGTGTCGCAACAGGCGGATGAACAGCAACGTCTGCAGGACGAGTTTCAATCCCAGCAACAGCTGCTGATGGATCAAATGCTGGCTGACATGAGCACTTACACATTTGACAAATTCGAGGTGCCAGATCATCCGGAATCCGATTCCAGCTCCATCACTTCGCTGCCACAAAGTCGCCTCGACTCGGATATCAACGACGATCAGAAGTCTGGCATGTGAATTAGCTTAGCATGAAACAATTTAAAATATAACTAAAAGACCTACGTTTATATAACAATTAACTTGAGAAAAGCAATATCTCTCTAACCCCCATCTAAATGTCAGCGATGATCTCAGATAGATATAAAAACATGTTAATAAAAATATTAATTATTACACGAAAATAATAAAAAAAATAAAATAATATATATAATTAAATTTATATAAAAAATCTAATGAATCTTCTTTTCATCAAGATTCTAATCCTATTCCAACTCAATTACTTCTTCTCCCACTGTTGAAATTCTCTCCAAGTTGTAAATAAATAATACAAAATTAATTAATAAATCTACATCTAAATCTAATTCACACATCATAAATGCGATTAATCGCTGTGCATCCAGAGTTCTGATCGGGATCAGAAGACGCCCTGCAACGATGCCAAATTTAGCTACCGTTTCTAATTATGCCCAACGTGGCACGTCTGCTGCCTTGCCACACAAGTTGCAAGTTGCAAGTTGTCGCTGCTCCTTCAATCTTTCCTCCTCCTGTCTCCCGCCTCCTGCGCCTGCTTCACCTGCGCTGGCAACTCACATTGATGTCTCTATAGCCAGCGGCAATGTCTCGCCCATAACTCGGCGTGTTATTAAGTGTAAAAAATTAAAATTTCATAAATTGTTATGGTTTATTTAGAGCAACGCCGTCGAGTTGAGATTCTCCCACCAGTCCTCGTTAATTGCCCGCCCCAAACAGAGGGGGCAGGAATAGAAGGAGGAGGAGGAGGGGTGGAGGTGGAGGTGGCACTGTGTGTGGCAGACGTGGCTGAGGTTGTCGCTGTGATTTGCGCATTTCGGAAACTTGCGATATTGGGTTTAAAGTGAACGTGGACATAATTAAAAGCACTTAAGTCGACTGCTTCGAACTGATGTGATGCTGTTGTTGTTTTTGTTGCTGATGTTGTTGCTGATGTTGTTGCTGATGTTGTTGGTGGTGCTGGTGGCTATTGGAGCACCGCCAACTTGCGCCAAATTGGCAGATGCACTTGTAGATTGTTTTGGCCATTTGAATTTAGCTTGTGGGCCTATTATGATCAGCCCAATTGGACTGTAGCTCTTAAAGAATACGTTAAGATTGAAAAATGGGCATTCATAATCTAGATAATAATAGTATATAATATGAAACACTGCAGTAATATTACAAATCATAGTTAGTAGTTCAATAGACATAAAACCCAAAAAACAGAATCTGAATAATAATAAATAATGGGTAAATGAAATGTAAAGTCTAGAATGGATATCAAAATTTAAAATAAGTTCTAATTTTTAATGTAATAATAAGTATAATTTAGATTTTTCTAGAAAAACATTCTAATTATATTTAATCCGTATACCTATTTTTGTATATAACAAAAATCAAAAAATAATTTTTATTTATCATAAACAGAGTTATACTTAAAGCTGTCTCTCACCTCATTATTTTGCGAATGACAACATTTATATAGGAAGCTAATCAAGTTATAAATAGTTTTGCGTAATCTCGTGTTTTTTCACTCGGTTAATCACACAAAACTTGTAAGAAGCAACCACACGCAAAAATTCAGTGGAAATAATAATTTCGCGCTTCGTCTACACAATTTTCCTACGCTTTTTGAGAGGAGTAGGAGAAGGAGAAACGAGAATGCGAGTGCGAGTTTATTAAATGAAGTGCACATGAAACTGGCATTAGGATTTCATGACTAAAATAAACATAATCAAAGTAATAACTGAAGCACACTTCCCCCATCCCCCCCAACATCCAACTTCATATTCCAATTCAGCCACCTCACACTCACACACATGTGAAATTAATCTTGTTTATGTTGCCAGAGGCTGGGCCCGAAGGATTTCCAAGGACTCGTGTCGAAAGTTAGCGCCCAAGTTTGCTGCCTTTTTGGTAAAAGTTTCTATTGCAAAGTTGCTTGAGAGCACAAAAATAAATAAAATCAAGTTATAGCACATTGAGTAGGTAGAAATATCAGTTGAGATAGTTTCATGTTCAGAAGTCGTTCAACTGCGAAAACTGTAGATGCAAATTTAATTAAAATATTTGAAAATTGCTTACCAAATATATAAAAAAAAAACGAGAACGCGAAAATCTTCTCATATGCAAATGGAATTGAGTGAATGATTTTTGTGTGTTTGCTTGTGGGCTGTAGGTGTTCAATAGACAGACAGAAGGGAAGGGCAACCCTTGATGGCTTATCCAGCTCAGCATCGACATCCTTGTCGTCATCGTCATCGTTGTCGTCATCGATGTCGTTGTCAGCGCATAATCTGCTTATTTTGCAACATAAGTGAAAAGTTCTGTCAACAAAATCAAAATCACGAAAAATTTGTTTGCCGTTTAAATTCGATTTTGATCCTATTTATCCTGTAAATTGCAGCAATTGAAAGGATTTACTCGGAGACTGCCAAATCGAAGCGAATATTCTCCCTTCCAAACACTTTTCGGCGAGTGTTTGATTTTAAAATTACCTTTTATTGGCAGTCGTCGTCGACTGAGTTGATGTGATGTACGATGTGTGACGTGGTGGGTGTGTGTGTGTGTGAGTGTGTGAGTGTGTAAACATTTGCAAAAGTATTAGCAATGGCAATGCCATGATATGGCCACAGCTTTAAGCAAAAAGTCCCCTGACCCTTAAATAATATTGAATTTCAATCGCTGCAGCTGCAAAATGAGACGAACAAAAAGTAAAGTAAAATAAAAGAATAAAATAGAAAAGTAAGGAAATCACTTCCTGGAGACAAAGTAACAAAATGCAAAGAGGAAATACACACACACACACACAAATGGAAATGGCAAAATTGGCGACGCAATGGAAATCCCCAAGTGCGGGTCAAAGAAAATAAAACTTTATGCAAATGTGCCACTTTGGCCGTAAAATGAAATAGTCCCTGGCCAAATTATACCTGATGTCTGATGAGCTGACTTGCAATTGCCGTGAATTGAATTGAAACAAAAGGGTCCCCAGTCCAGATTCCGTTTCCTCTTTCCTCTTTCCGCTCGTAAACTTCAGACCAGGGGGAGTTTCTGTACATAGTTTGGGAACCAGCGCAGGTGACTTTAAGTTGCAAACTTTTACATTTTACCTACTGTTTTTTCTTTCTTTGGCCATTTGCCGACTGTGAATTCCTCTATGAATTGGGAACGCGGAACGTAGCGGAAGTTGTTACGGACACGTTTTGTCGCTGCGGATGTGTTGGCCCCGAACAATTTTTGGCTTTCAGGGCTCTCATAATTATCATGATTATGATTATGATTATTATTATTATTATTATTATTGTCATGAGCTGCAGTTGTAAATTTACAACATGACACCGCACGTTTTGTTCGCACATTTTTGACCGGAAACGGATGCTGTTATTAATTTGCATGTCCGACAGCAACGAGAGTAACGAGGAGCACAAGGTAATAAGTCCTGTTCTGTGCTTTCCTCTATCCACATCAAACACTCGTATGTACTTGTACTTTTCGCACACTCATTTGGGTTGAGAGAGAATTCCTGGTGAGTTGCTAATTAAATTTTCCACTTTATTTACGCTTGGCATCAGAATTCGCAGCTGCTTTCCTACTTTCCTATGCTCTTTCTCTGTCTCTCGTCGGTCGACGATGTCTTAATTGTGTTTGTGCTACTCTATTTCAGCAGCACACTCAAAGACAGCTCCAATTTTTTTCCCTTGTGCACTTGAAATAAGACCAAGTCATTTATGTCTTTGCTTGAGTTTCCTCTTCCTTCGGGTTGTGGTCCTGGTTCTGGTTCTGGCTTGGCAGTCTTAGGTGCTGTTTGCGCTAAAATAATTGAATTAATAATTGCTGCGTGTGGTTTTCATGCTTTTCCAGCTAAGAAAAACCCCCCTTAAGCCGAAGTCTCTGTCTCTGTGTCTGTTGCTGTTGCTGTCTCTCTTTCTGTCTCTATCTCCGTCTCTTAAGCTTCAGCAAGTCGTGTGAAACTTTTATCTTTGGCTCTGGCAGCAAAGTTGAAGCTCTTCTCCGCCCCTTATCTCGGCATGCCTTTACTTACACACTGATTTAATAAATTAACGTTAATTAGCTGTTGTGGTCGGGAGGGGGGAAGAGAATAGAAGGGAACAAGATACACTCACTCTGTCTTAGCTTAAAAGACAATAACGCTAAAATCCAACACGCAACGTGGCAACTTTCCGCGCTCGTACGTGATTTCCGGCGTTCATTCAAGCTTTGCCCTCTTCGATATATGAATTATGAGCTTACGAAGCTGCCAGCCAGGCAAACGGTGTCTCATTCTCAACCGATAACTCATAATACTCTCGGCGTGTGCGAATCTGTTTGTTCATGCCATTTTAATTAGCCAAATGAGCAAAGAACGAAAGCTGAACAGGAACATACATACATATCAAGATATTAATTAATAAAATGCTACAGTTTAAATAAATAAATGAATTCATTTAAACTCAACCAACTCTGCCTTTGGCCAGAGTATCTAATTAAAGTCAGCTACAGCAGAGAAACAGGAAATGCTATTGCAACTCTGTTCGTCTTGGCCAAAGGTCGGCAAAGTAAAAGCCAAGTAAATGCCCAAGGGCTGGTCAGTTGGCTTCTTGAGACATCTGCTTGCAATCTCATATATTGGCAACAAAGAAGGCCAAAACGCTGCCAGCTAAGGACGTCGTGTGTGACAATTGAGCGAGAGAAGAAAAGTACTCGTAGAATTGTGAAAGAAGCAGCAACTGCAAAGCTAGCAAAGCATTTAAATTGAAATTAACATCCTGTTGGATGAGACTGACTAGATCTGAGTATGTGGCCTGCAGGCCAACACTTTTGCCATATTTGAGTATGCGAGTATGTGTTCTAATTATGGCATCAAAAGTCAAGTCAAAGGCAAGTCGGCAAGTTGGCAAAAAGGCAGCAACTTGATGAAAAACTTGCCAACTTTGGCCAAAAGCTGAAAGCAGCAGTTGAAACGGCCCAACAAGTGTCGCGGCCAAAGCAAAAGTGTCAGGCAAACATCAGACTGTTGTCGCCCTAGACAAACACTCACTCAAAGTAAAAAAGAGAGAGATAGATAGAGAGAGAGAGAGAGAGTCGCAGATAAAGCTTGAACCACACACGTAATTAAGAGGCCATTGTTGTTTCGCTGACAAAAGTGAAAGATGTCTTGATGGATAACGTGGCTGCGTTTCCTTTCGTCTGTCTATTGCCTGTTGACACTTCAAAGTGTGAATGTGTATATGAGTGTGTGTATGTGTGTGTGTCTGTCTTTTGATGTAATCAGCTCCCAGCTCGCACTCAGTTGACACTCAACAGACTCTGGCTGACACATTATACCCAATCCTGCAATTATTCTTACCTCAGCCTTTGAAGACAGCAATTAAAAGCCCCACACATATGTAAATATCCTACGCGAATGACAACGTCTGCATGTGTGTGTGCATGTGTGTGTGTGCTGATGTATGCATAAATATTTAATGTGTTTGCCTTGTTAGTGGCTGGCGGTATCACTTTATTTTGCGGAAGGATTAAATTAATGCCAAACGTGTGCTGCTGTGTTTTGTTGTTTTAGGCAAACACACACACTACACACACACAAAGGACTCACTGTATAGACAAACAACGTGTGGAAACCGCTACTTACACTAGTTAGCTAATAAAATTAGTTTTATTAACACGTACTACGACAAGTGTTGAGTTTGGCTAAACACAAACACACACACAAATAGTGTACACACTACTATGTGTGTGTGACAATTGGCTTTAAGTGTTAATTGCATGTAAAACTGTTAAATGCCTAGTGAATAGATGAAAGCAAGCAGAATGTGCACAATTTGAAGCTAAGCACAAAGTGCTGCCTACTTTTGAGCGCATTTGATAAATGGAGTCCTGGACTGAGTTAAAAAGTACTGCCTACTTTTAAACGCATTTGATAAATGATCTTTAATGGAAAACAAATATATCAGGCATGCCACATAAATCTCTTTCACTTGAATTTCACGTCAATTTCATTTCTCCGTGCCACAGTCCAATCACCTAAACAATTTTGGGTGAGACGAAATCATCACTCAAACCACTAGCGTCCGATGCCATGAGAATAATGTCACATTTTTTGTCCGAATTTTTGAATTTAGAGTTGTCTAGTAGTTTGTATTGTTTGCCGCGCCAATAACTTTTAAATTTTTTTAAGCTATAAAATATCAATTATTATATAAATAAATTGAATTATATAAATTCAATAAGAAATAAAATAAAAATTGTATATTCTGCAATGATAAATTTAAAAAATTTGCTAAACAAGCCCTTGGGAAATTTAATCTGAGAAGGGGCCAACCCTAGTAGCCTAGTACGAAAAGGTTGATGAACATGCTTAAAAACCTAAATCACACGAACTTCTGTGGCACGGAGAAATTTTCGAAGTGGAATTGCTTTTTTCTGAAATCACTTTCACTAGTGTTTTTTGTGGCATGCCTGATAAAATGCATTTTAATTTTATTTATTTATTAAATTTGAAATATTGAGGTAATTAGTAAATATAAATAAAAAAGAGCAGTAAAAACTATTATATAAGCATTTCAGATAGTATTAATAAATAAATAATAACAAAAAGCAATTACTTTAAGGGGCAGTATTCTTGACTAATCCACAGTATAAACTATAGATCTGCATACCTTCTGTTGGCCGCTTTAATAGCTCAATTAATGCCAAGCCATGGGCTATGTCATCAGATTTCCCAAACTCTTATTGTAGTACATATAGGCAAAAGCAATTGCCAGTTAATTGGAGCGCTGACATCAGCAAGGCAAGCAAATCCTGAGAAATTTGATGACAACCCCAACTCTCGACAGTACATTGGAATGACAGCGTCTACAATTACCACGCACACTGACCACCATAATTAATGTTAATAAATAATAAATTTACATATAAAACTGGGCATGTAATACAAGTCAAGTTCGGCCGAAAGTGAAAGTCCGAAACGGCATACAAATCTGTGTAATTAAAAGCAGCATTCAGGATCTCAATTTGGGGTCGACGCGATGCCAGCATTCTGATAACATGCAAAAACTTTTGGTCGGCCCTTTCTGGCCGGCTTGCGGAAACGTTTAATTAACTTGTTTGTTTCGTCTGGCCACAATTCATATGCGAAACGTGGCGTGCAATTAAAAATGGACCAAAAGAAATTGAAAGTGAGCGTTCTCATATCATAAATGCGCCAAAAATAAAAGAATTCTCAATTTACGAGTGGAGTAATGTGTGCCATAAGAATGCGAGAGAGACGCTCTGATTGAGATCAGTTGCCGATAACCGGGCTGAAAGTAATGCATTAACCGAGTACTCATACCACAGTTGCAAACTTGGCAGCCAACTTGGCCAGGACATTTCGTTTGGCAGCCGAGAAAACTTTCAACAAAATTAACCGCAGTTCGAATGCAACAACAGGCAAAGTATTCGGTATTATAGTAGTATCTTTTGTAACTTGACAAAACATATTCAGTTACATTTATTGAATTGTTTCATGTGCTTGATAACTATTTGCATTCAGTGTGAGCATGTGTTCGTTTGTATTTGAGTTTGGCAATTTGCACTTTACTTCTATTTCACTTTAGATCTGCCAACATTGCAGCACCAAAGTTTTTCAATTAGACATGCCAAGACCCAAGAAATCACAAGAGTTTGATGAGGAAGCAACTGACATTACTTGTCCAGAATCAGCTCAAAGGGTTGTTTTCATTTTCATTTAAGCACACAAAATAATCAATGAGAGATATTCACGTCAAGCGTGAAGATAAGAAGCAGATGAAGCGGCCGCCTTTCAACTTAAAGTAACAAATTAATTAGCATTCATTGCCGCTCAATTGAGCTTGTAAATATTTAATTAATCGGCGATTTGTGCAAGCGCCCAAAATGCCAAAAGCAAAAGCAAAAGCGACATGAAACGCAGGCAATCAATTAAAGCACTTGATGGATGGCTAAAGCAACGTTTACAAATTCCAAGAGAATCACAGAGTAAGGTTTTTAACTAAGAACAAAATGCAAATTATTATATATTTAATAATATTTGAAAGTAAAATGTGTTAAGGAAATTTATAAATTTCATTCTATTTTATATGCTTTAATATCTATATTTTAAGTATTAATATTTTACCATTAAAGATTACGAAATATTCTTTAAAAAGTCAGAATTTTTAATATTGAATTGCTCAAAATTTTGACAAGAAGCTTAAATCTTTATCTAAATTTGTAAGGTTTGTCGTCTTGCTTTAAAATGTTTTAACACATTACCTAGTCTGCTTTCTGGCCAAGTTGTGTGCTGGTCAAAACGCCGACATCTAACTTGGTTATGTTCCCCAAGGACACAAGCACACAACACACTCATATACACATTTAAGTTGCCACATGAGTCAAGTTTTAATTTGCTCACCCTCTCTCTCTCTCTCTCTGTCCCCTTCTGTCGTTCTCTTT